>PVIW01004621.1:0-127007 GCA_004026585.1 Noctilio leporinus | reverse complement strand
TAAAGCAGACCCTTTAGCATCTCTTGCAATGCTGGTTTGGTGGAGATGTATTCTTTTAGACTTCTTTTGTCTGGGAAACTCCTTATTTCACCTTCCATTTTGAATGACAGCCTTGCTGGGTAGAGTATTCTTGGTTGCAGGCCTTTGTTTTTCATTGCTTGAAATATTTTTTGCCATTCCCTTCTAGCTTGTTGTGTTATTGTTGAGAAATCAGTTGATAACCTTATAGGAGCCCCCTTGTATGTTATTAGCTGTTTCTCTCTTGCTGCTTTTAGGATTCTCTCCTTGTCTTTGAAATTTGCCATTTTCATTATGATGTATCTTGGAGTGGGCCTGTTTGGATTCATCTTCCTTGGGACCCTCTGTTGTTCCTGAACTTGCATGACTTTTTCTCTCCTCCAGTTAGGGAAGTTTTCTGTCATTACTGTTTCAAACAGGTTTTCCATCCCTTGCTCCTCCTCTTCTCCTTCTGGTATCCCTATGATATGGATGTTATTACGTTTCATGTTGTCCTGCAGCTCTCTTAAAACCTCTTCATTCATTTTTAGTCTTTTTTCATTTTGTTGCATTGCCTGGAAATTTTTTTCTACATTGACCTCTAGCTTGATAATCCGATCCTCTGCTTTCTCTACCCTGCATTTGACTGCATTCTTCATTTCCTCGTGGTTCTTACTGGTTTTTTTGTCCTTTATAATGCTTGTGTAGTTCTCAGAAAGTTCCTTGAACTTTACCTGGAGTTGTCTGACGTTTTCTTTGAGCTCGATGAGCTCATTAAGTTTCTCTATCACCATTATTTTGAATTCCCTGTCTGATAGGCTGCTTGCCTCTATTTCATTTTGTACTCTTCCTAGGGATTCCTCCTTTCCATTTGCTGAGGGTTTATTTCTTTGTCCCCCATTTTAGGTGGCTCTTGTTTGTTTCTGCTTCTTAGATTGGTCTGCTTTGACTTACTGTCTTATAGTGGTGTGACCTTCTGCGGTCTAGAGGTGCACTTTGTTTACTTCCTGGATCTGTGCATGTAATTATTATCTTTCATTTGGGGGTGGGGGACTCGGGAGGAGCTCCAACTGACTGAACCACCCAACCAATGCAGATCAAGGCTGGCAGTGAGAATTACCTGTATTTTTAGATAATTTCGAAATCCTCCAAAGTGTACATGCCTGCTCCTGTCTGGGCGCCCAGGAGGCCTGTATTTAGAAATTTAAAACTTCTTTCAATGATGCTTTATAGTTTTAAAATTACAAGTTTTTCACTGCTGTTATTACTAAACATTTTATTTTGAAAGCTATTCTAAATGAAAACATTTTCTTAATTTCATTTTAGTTCTAAGTTACTCTCAACCATAAGAAGCCCATTTCTTTTTTACTTTATTGTATTGTATTTTTATTGAACTTCTTGAAGTGACATTGGTTAATAAAAGTATGTAGGATTCAGGCATACAATTCTATAATACATCATCTGTATATTATATTGTGTGTTCACCACCCAAAGTCAGGTTTCCTCCCACTAACATTTACTACCCCCTATACTCTTTTCTACCTGTCAGCCTTTTTTGCCTTTGGTAATCACCATACCGTTATCTGTGTCTATGAATTTTTTTCTGCTTAATCCCTTCACCTTTTTCACTCACTGCCCAACTGCCCTTTGCTCTGAAAACTGTCAGCCTGTTCTTTATATCTATGAGTTTGTTCCATGTTGCTTGTTAACTTATTTGCTCATTAGAATCCACATATGGGTGAAATCATATGGTACTTGTCTTTCTCTGACTGGCATTATTTCTAGTTCCATCCATGTTGTTGCAAAGGTTAAAAGTTCCTTCTTTCTTTCTGCTGTGCAGTATTCCACTGTGTAAATGTACCAAAGTTTTTTGATCCAATCATCCACTGATGGGCACTTAGGCTGTTTCCAGCACTTGGCTATTGTAAATAGTGCTGCTGTGAACATAGGGGTACATAGGTTCTTCTGAATTGGTGTTTCAGGGTTCTTCAGGTACAGTCCTAGTAGTGGAATCACTGGATCAAAAGGCAGTTCCATTTTTAATTTTTTAAGGAAACTCCATACTGTTTTCCATAGTGGCTGCACCCGCCTGCATTCCCACCAACAGTGCACCAGGGTTCCCTTTTCCCCACATCCTCACCAACACTTTTTGTTTGTTGATTTGTTGATGATTGCCATTCTAACAGGTGTGAGGTGGTATCTTATTGTGGTTTTAATTTGCATCTCTCTGATGGCTAGTGATGTTGAGCATTCTTTCATATGCCTTTGGGCCCTTCGTATGTCTCCCTCAGTGAGTTGTCTGTTCAGGTCCTTTGCCCATTTTATAATTGGGCTGTCTGTCTCCTTGGTGTTGAGTTGCATTAGTTCTTTATATATTTTTGGAGATCAAACCCTTGTCTGAAGTATCATTGGCAAATATGTTTTCTCATACAGTTGGTTCCCTTTTAATTTTGCTGCTGCTTTCTTTAGCTGAACAGAAACTTTTCAATTTGATATAATCCCATTTGTTGATTTCCATTTGTTTATTTTCTTTTGTTTCCCTTGACCAAGGAGATATATCATAAAAAGATTATTTTGAGAATTGTCCAAATTTTACTGCCTGGTTTTAGGTCTAACATTAAGTCTTTAATCCATTTTGACTTCTTTCTTGTGTATGGTATAAGACAATGATCTAGTTTCATTTTTATTTTGCATGTACTTATCCTATTTGCCCAGCACCAATTATTGAGAAACTATCTTTATTCCACTGTATGCTCTTATCTCCTTTGTCATATATTGATTGGCCATAAAGGTATGGGTTTATTTCTGAACTCTCTATTCTGTTCATTGATCCATGTCTTTGTTTTTATGCCAGTACCATGCTGTTTTGATTGATTTGTAGTATAGTTTGCTATCAGACAGCATGATTTCTCCTGCCGTGTTCTTCTTTCTCAAGAGCGCTCTGGCTATTCTGGGTCGTCTGTGGTTCCATATAAATTTTTGGAATATTCTAGCTCTATGAATTATGCCATTGGAAGCTTAATAGGAATTATATTGAACCTATAGATTGCTTTCAATAGTATGGACATTTTAATGTTAATTCTTCCTATCCATGAACTCAGTAAATGCTTTCACTTATTTGTGTCTCTTTAATTTCTTTCTTAAATGTCTTCTCATTTTTTGAGTACAGCTCTCATATATCTTTGATTAAATTTATTCTTAGGTATTTTTTGATGCAATCATAAATGGGATTTTTTTCTTAGTTTCCCTTTCTAGTAGTTCATCATGGGTGTGTATATAAATGAAACTGATTTCTGGTTATTAATTTTGTGTCCCGCTACTTTAACCAAATTCATTTATCAATTCTAGTAGTTTATTGGTGGAATCTTTAGAGTTTTTTATACCCAGTATCACATCATCTGCAAATATAGTTTTACTCTTTCCTTTTCAATTTTGATGACTTTTATTTCTTTTGTATTTTTATCAGATTGTTGTGTCTAGGACTTCCAGTCCTATGTTGAGTAAGAGGGGTGAAAGCAGACTCTACTGTGTTGTTTCCAATCTTAAGGATAATGCTTGTAGGTTTTGCCCATGGATTATGATGCTGGCAGTGGGTTTGTTATACATGGCCTTTATTATGCTTAGATGTGTTTCCTCTATTTCCACCTTGCTGAGAGTTTTTAAAATCATAAATGGGTATTGAATTTTATCAATTTCTTTTTAGGCATCTATTGATATAATTATTTGATTTTAGTATTCATTTTACTTATGTGGTATATTACATTTATTGATTTAAAAATGTACCAACCTTGCATCCCTGGAATAAATCCCACTTGATCGTTGTATATGATCATTTTAATGTATTTCTGAGCCTTGTTTGTTAATATTTTGTTGAGGATTTTAACTCCTAAGTTCATCAGGGATAATGGCCTATAATTTTAAATTTGTGAGTCAGCATGTCATTTAAAGCTCCTACTTCTTTGTTTAATTTCTCCATGAAAAATCTATCCATTGGTGCCAATAATGTGTTAAAAATCCTACTATGGCCCTGGCTGGTAGCACAGTGGTTAAGGCGCCGGCCTGTGAACACAAAGGCCGCAGGTTCGATTCCCCAGCCAGGGCACATAACCAGGTTGCAAACCAGGTCTCCAGTCAGGTCTGTGGCTGGAGGCAGGTGAAGCACAACCATACATTGATGTCTCTCTCCCTCTCTGCCTCTCTCCCTTCCCCTCTTTCTAAAAATAATGAAATAAAATCTTTAAAAAAAAATCCTACTATGACTGTATTGCTGTCAATATCTTCTTTCTGTCTATTAAGGTTTACTATATAAGCAGTGCTATTCACAATAACAAAGTACTGGAAACAACCTAAGAGCCCATCAGTGGATGAATGGATCAAAAAACTGTGGTACATTTACACAATGGCATACTACATGGCAGAAAGAAAGAAGAAACTCCTACCTTTTGAGATAGCATGGTAGGAACGGAGAGTATTATGCATAGTGAAATAAGCCAGGCAGCAAAAGACAAATACCATATGATCTCTCCTAATAGAGGAAACTAATGAACAAACAAACAGATGAGCAGAAAGAAAGCAGAGACATGGGGGAGGAAAGGTGCAGAATGACTATGAGCAGAGGAGGGAGGAAGAAAGGAGGAAGAGAAGGGGTAGGGTTTAAATGAGGAGCTAATGTGAAAGATCCATGGACTTGAACAAGGAGGTGGGGATTGACCAGGAGAGAGGGGCAGTAAGGGAGAGTAATGCGGGAAAAAAATGAAACAATTGCAATACAACAAGAACAAATCAATTAAAAAATTATATATTCCTATTTTGGATTTATAAACCATTACAAGGGTTATAATCACTTATTGTATTGTACCTTTATCATTATGTAGGACCTTTCTTTGCCTCTTGCCATAGCCTTTTTTAAGTCCTCATCTAAGGAAATGCTTATTGATTTTAGAAAGAGGGGAGGGAGAGAAACACTGATGTGAGAGAGAAATATCAATCAGCTGTCTCTTGTATGGATCTTGACTGAGGACCAATCCCATGTGCCCTGACTGGCAATTGAACCTGCAAACTTTCAGTTTCTGGGATAACACTCAAACCAACTGTCCCATACTGCACAGGTCTAGCTTTTATTTTAAAGTCCATTTTGTCATATTTAACTATTGCTACTTCACCTTTTTTCCTTTTCCATTTGCAAGAAATATCTTTTTTTCATCCCTTTACTTTTAGCCTGTATGTACCCTTTCTTTTGAGGTGGGTTTCTTATAGATAACATATATATTGGTCTTGTTTTCTTATCCATTCAGCTACCCTATGTCTTTTGATTGAAGCATTTAAGCTATTTACATTTAAAGTGATTTTGATAGGTACATATTTACTGCTGTAATATTCTTTTAACTATGTCTCTGTTTTTCTTTTTTCTTAAAGAAGAGACTTTAACATTCCTTGTAATGATGGTTGCATGGTAATGAACTTCTATAGCTTTTTCTTGTCTGGGAAACTTTTTATTTCTCCTTCAATTTTAAATGTAGCCTTGCTGGGTAAAGTCTTGGTTGTAAGTCTTTGCTTTTCATTACTTTGAATATTTCATGCCAATACTTTCTGGCCTGAAATATTTCTACTGAGAAATCAGCTGACAGTCTTATGAGAGCTCCCCTGTAGCTTTCTTTCTCTTATGGCTTTTAAGGTTCTTTCCTTAGTGGCCCAGTGGATAGGGCACCAGCCTGTGAATCCAAAGGTTGCTGGTTCAATTCCCAGCCAGGGCACATAACCAGGTTGTAAACCAAGTCTCCAACAAGATCCGTGGCTGGAGGCAAGTGAAAGGCAACCATACATTGATCTCTCTCTCTGTCTCTTTCCCTACCCCTCTCTCTAAAATAATAATAAATAAATAAAATTTGTATTTAAAAAAAAAAAAAAAAGGTACTTCCTGAAAATCCTGCAAACCCCAAGCGCAAGCTCGGTCTACACTGCACCACAATGTTCGGAGAGCCAGCCAAGAGCGTGGAGAAGGGAAGTGCGTCCCAGGGCCGGTCTGGGAGGGCCTGATCTGTGTCTTTAGTATGAGGATCTGCCCATTCTCCAAAAGGACGTGCCTTGTCCTGGAAGCCAAGGGACTCAAGCATGAAGTCATCAACATCACCTTGAAAAATAAGCCTGAGTGGTTCTTTAAGAAGAATCCCTCAGGTCTGGTGCCAACTGACTATGAATCTGCCACTACTTGTGAATACCTGGATGAAGCATATCCAGGGAAGAAGCTGTTGCCAGATGACTCCTAGGAGAAGGCATGCCAGAAGATGGTCTTTGAGTTATTTTCTAAGGTACCATCTTTGATAGGGAACTTTATTAGAAGTAAAAATAAGGAAGACCACTCAGGCCTGAAAGAAGAATTTCGTAAAGAATTCAGCAAGCTCAAGGAGGTTCTGACCAATAAGAAGACAACCTTCTTTGGTGGCAATTCACTTTCTATGATTGACTACTTTACCTGGCCCTGGTCTAAACGGCTGTAAATACTGGAGTTAAATGAGTGTATAGACCACACTCCAAAACTTAAGCTCTGGATGGCAGCCTTGAGTGAAGATCCCACTGTATCAGCCCTCCTCACTAATGTGAAGACCTTATGAGGTTTCTTAAATCTCTATTTGTAGAATAATCCAGAGGCCTGTGATGAGGGGCTCTCATGAGGGCATGTGTCAACAGCGAAGATGTGTCTGATATTTTCTTTCACTAATACGAATAACATTCTCTTATTTTATGTTGACACAATGAAGATGTGTGTGATATTTTCCTTCACTAATATGAATAATAGCATGCTCTTAATTTATCAGAAAAAAGGTTCTTTCTTTGCTTTAACTTTTGCCATTTTAATTATGATGTATTTTGTTGTCAGTCTCTTTGGGTGCATCTTGTTTGGGACATTCTACACTACCTTGGGACTTTTGTCTTTTACTTACCCCCGGTTAGAGAAGTTTTCAGCCATTCTTTCTTCAAATAGGTTCTTGATACCTTGTTCTCTTTGCTCCTGCTGGTACCCCTATGATGTGGATATTGTTGTTCACATCCAAAGGTCCCTTAAACAATCTACATTTTTTAAATTCTTTTTTTCTTTTTGTTTCTCTGTTTGGATATTTTCTGCTAACCATCTTTCAAAAAAATGGCTGATTCAACCCTCTGCTTCAGCAATCCTATTGTTTATTCTTCCTAGTATATTCTTTATCTCATATATTGTATTCTTTATTTCTGACTGGTTCTTTCTTATGATTTTGTGTTCTTTGTCATATTGCTATAGCTCTCACTAAATTCTTTGAAGTTCTCACTAAGTTCTTATTGCATCCTTATAACCTTTTTTGAACTCTATATCTGGTAAATTGCTTGCCTCCACTTCATTTAGCTCTTTTTCTAATGATTTTTCCTGGTTTTTTGTTTGTTGGTTTGTTTTTCATTTTTTGAGGCATGCATTTTTGTGTCCCCATTTTGGTTGCCTCCTTTTGTTTGTTTCTATGTATTAGGTAGATCTGCTATGACTCCCAGTCTTGGTAGAGTGACCTTATCTAGTAAATGTCCTCTAAAATCCAATGGCTCAGTCTTCTTGATCACCTGAGCTGGATGCTCCAGGAACATCCTTTGTGGGCCCTCCTGTTGTAATTGAGTTCAGATTGCTATTGGCCCATCCATGTGTGAGTTCAAACCTCAGGCTGGCTGACTGTGAAATTATCTCTGATCATAGCATACAAGCTGCTGTACAGGCGCTGACCATAAGAAGTGGAATTCACCTCATCAGGGTCTGATATCTTCCAAGATCTCCTTTTGGATATGTTGCTTGTGAAGCTTGTCAGATCTTGCTCTGAAATTGGCCATTGGGTGTATTGTGTCTGTGGCCTCATGGGAGGAACTTTGCTGCATGCTAATATCAGATGCTGCCTGTGACTGGCCCTCAACAAACTGTTTGGAGCTACAAAGTGAGCCACAGTTTGTGGATGCCTCTGCAGAGCCTCATTGTGTGCAGGCAGTACAAAGCTGTGCACTGGCTTTTACTAGCACTGGGCCCAGGGGCATGGCAGCAAACTCCCAAGACACCCTGAGATTTGCTGCCACCTGCCTCCGCCTCTTAGATGCTTATTAGCTTCAGTCATGAAAGATCCTCAAGCAGTACTCAGGTTGCATGAGATAGGTTCTCAGTGAGTCACCAGATAGAGGCAAGTGTTATTTACCAGATGATTCAGGTTCAAACTTATTGGCAGTACTGGGTCTGAGGCCACTCAGCAAATGTTCCAGGGTGTACCAAATCTAACTGCCATCACACATTTTTTGTAATGGGGCAAGGCCATCATAGTGTATCAAGCTCCAACAGACCAAGATTTGGCTGTGTGAAGGGAGAGCTCTGCAGCAGTTGGACATGTGAGGAAAATATGGTCCCCAGCCTAGAACCACCCAATTCAGTCTGTCCCATATTCTACCAGGAGCCAAATCTCAGCAGGATGGAGACACTGGGACTGGGGAGGATGGAGCTAATGAATCTTCCATGAGAGGGAGATGTCAGTCAGGCTTGGGGGAAGCTGGGAAGAGTGACCCCACCCTAGAGTCACACAATTCCATCTGTCCCAGATTCTGCTGGGTGCCAAATTTCAGCAGTGCTGAGTCAAGAGTCTGGGGTCATTGGATCTCTTGTGAGGGGACCATGTTGGTCAGGCTTGGAGGAAGATGGGGGTGTGACTCCTACCCCAGAGTCACCACAACTCAATCTGTCCCAGATTATGCCCAGAACTCAGCAGGGTGGAGCCACCAGGAGTAGGAAAAGGTGGGGCCTCCACGAGTCCAAAAAGTGGGGCTAGTGGATCTCTTGTGAGGTGAAGACAGCAGTCAGGTTTGCCAGAATGGGGAATAACTGCCACCCCAAAGCAACACAACTCAGCCTCTGAAAGCCCCTGAGACAGGCTGGACCTCTATCTACACCCTGGCCCAGGCAGCTGATTCCTCAGGGAGCCCAGAGGGTGGGGTTCTTGCATTCTCCCAGACTGATAACATAAGTAGAAGAGTGCTCTACCCAAGAAATATGGTGTCTGCAGTATGGGAGGGATCCTGGCGGCTGTCCTCTGACCTCTTTCCCCAGAGCCACAAACCCCAGTCTCTCCTCTTGTGACTCTAATCGACCCCTCCCTCCTTCTGCCAAAGCCCAGGATGAGTGGCAGTGAATGCACTTTAGTGTGTTGGTCCTTTAAAAGGCATTTGTGTCTCTAGCACTCTTACCTCTTTCTGGAGGACAGAACCCCTGATGATTCTAACATCCAGATAGTATGTGAGTGCCTGTTCCTGGCTCTGGTGCTCTGGGGTGGGGATCTTGATTTGGACTTGAGATACCACATTTCTCAGGGGGCCCTCTGCAACTGAGATAACCCTCCAGGAATTCAGCCACTGCCCATAGGTGCAGGGACATGTCTCTTTCTATCTCCTTCATCCCTACTAGTCTTAATGTAGCCTCTTCTGTAAGTCCTTGGTTTTAAGACTTCTTTTCAGCTAGTCTTCAGTTGGTTATTCAGGTGGATTGTTCTCTATTTTAATTGTAATTCCAATGTGTTCCTGGGAAGAGGTGAGTGTAACATTCACCTACTCCACTGCCATCCTGTTAACTTGGGCTTCATTTCTTGATTAAGAAAGAAAGCTTCCAATGAAGAAATCTCAGTTCATTGGTGGCAAGTGGGTGAGTGGGGAAGGGGACAGAGGGGAGTAAAAAGAGGATGGATGTAATACAACAACGATAAAATTAAATTAAAAAAAAAGAAGTCTCAGTTCATTCTGAGATTCTTATGCATGACCCAAAGATAGTTACAAAATTGATTCACTTATTTTAAAGATCCCAGATAATAGACTAGAACACATTTAGACACCTTGTTTGAGTTCATGCATCTAATATTCAGATTAAGAACAATCAGAAATATGAATACACTAGCAAGATGGTACAGCTTCCTGGAAGTATAGCTGGAGTGAGAGAAGTCATGCAGTCACAGGGAGGGCACAGAAGCCAATAGCCTGTCCCACAGTGATACATTGGTGATGTTGGGCAAAATTTTTACCTCTGTACACTTCAGTTGCTCATCTTTAAAATAAAAACAGTAACAGTGCATGGTGTTTGCAGAGTGGTCTCCAAACTGAGGTTCCCATATTCCATTAGATAAACTGCTATGGTACAAAAAAATATATATATAAGAACTTCTATTTTTTATTCATATCACTATTTTAATTTGTATTTTTGTTTACACTTTATAAGTATACATAGTATAACATTATAGTGGTATGTTTACATACTTAATATTAAATTAGCAAACACAATTTCTTGCTTCATGCTTAAACAAATTTTACTAATGGAGACTATTGGCTTAATTCACTGCTTAGCATGTGGCAAGTGCTCAGTAAATATTAGTTTTCATCAAATTAATATTTATAATTGTCGTAATATCAGTATGAGTAAGTGTAAAAGGATGAGTTATGCTTATTTAGTTTATTGTCTTGCCATGATTGGTGAGATTGTGAAGCACATGAAAGTTGAAGATCAAAGTTATCAGAACAGCCCTGGTTCAGTGGATAAGGTGTCCACCTGTGCACCAAAAGGTCACAGGTTCGATTCCCCAGCCAGGGCACATAATCAGGTTGCAAGCCAGGTCTCCAGCCAGGTCGGTAGCTGGAGGCAGGTGAAAAAGGCAACCACACATTGATGTATCTCTCCCTCTCTGCCTCTTTCCCTTCCCCACCCTCTAAAAATAATAAAAATAGAATCTTAAAAAAAAAAGTTATCAGAACAAATGACACATCAACTCAACCACAAACAGGTAATGCTTTTATTATTATCATTTTTAAGTATGGGAAAATATTCTGGTCAATAAAGAAGGAAATGAGATTTTAATTTTTATGTCCTTACTATGTAAATACTAAGCACCCTGAAAAAAGTTGTTGTTGGACTAGCTTTGAGTAGTACAGGATCCATTTGGGTTGGGTTTTTTTCCCCTGATTTTTAAACCTCCACTCCTGTGAAGTACAGGATCCTAGAATTGTGGGAAATCAAGATATCTGTTGGTTCTTCAAGGCAGCTAGGTCCAGGGTTTGGGCGTCTAATCTGGGAACGTCCTTCTGCAGCCCAGCCAGTTTCCCTGCCATTCTTCGCGAGGACTGTGTGTATGGCACCAGACTTACTTTCCCAGAAGTGCTTCTGGGACCTCTGTCTGCACAAAGGGGCTGTTAAATGTGTTTCCCTCCCTGCTGGCTCAGCTGACTCCTGGGCCTCAGGTCACATACAGCTCATAGTTCCTATCAACTTTTCCCAAAGGACCCCTGGGCTCCCGCAGGAGCCAGCACTTCCCTGGAACAGGAAGTTCTATTTACACTGTCTTGGAGCCTGTTGCTCATCCATAAAAGGGAAAAGAGTCCTTTAGGAAAAGGGCAGGGTGCTTGGAAACTCTTTAAAAGTGAAAGCTTTGCAACCAGTTTCTGTTGTTGTACACTGTTGGTTGATACAGTTTTCCAGAATATAAAAACACATGTTCTTTGGACAGTTAAACCGTAAATCTGAAAGCTGAAATTACAATAAATAAAAAATATGGGGAAAATATGTGAACCCTCCAGAGTACACACCTGTAGCAGTTATTTCTTTCTTTGACTTTCTAGAGCAAAATTCCATGCAGACATAATAGCTTATATATAAATTACTCAATCATACTTTAAACAAGGAAGAAAAGCGATCTAGACTTTGCAACAGCATAATGTGTATGTCTGTGGATGATTGCTGCTAATTGCCCAGGCTGGTGTCTAATATGTTTTTAATAATTTAAATTATTAAAATTACAGTTAATATAAATTATAATTATGAGCAATTATTATGAATTGTTACAAAGCATTAAGTGCATTATATATATAAATTCATTAACTCTCATGATAACCTTGTGAATTAGTACCAATGATACAAAGAGACTAAGTAACTTGGCTGAAGTCATGGTAAATAGTGAGGCCAGAGCATAAACCCTGGAAATCATGGCCCATGTATCGTGGCCTTGCCTTTATATTCCACTGTCTCTTACACTCTGCCTAACCATGTTTTAAGCAATTTAGATACATGAGCATGTTTCATTGAAACAACACAAATAATGTGGCCAGTTTTCTGAACTAAAATATCTCATCATTTTTCATGTATTCAGAACTTGCTAACACCTAGGACTATCCATCACTAGATTAAACAGTGATTCTGATGTCATTGGGACTAGAGAAATAGGCTAGAAGTCAGCATCCTTGGTGTGGTGGGCACATGTGCATTGCTGGTCAGAGATCACCATGTGTCCAACCATATCTGCCCTTCCCTCTCCAGAATTTCCACCCCACACTTTGAAATCCCACGTGACACGAGGTTCCTTGCCTGTCCCCACCGCCACTTGTTTTCATTGCCTGCAGCATGCTCCCCCACCTTTCAGCCACTCCAGGTCACCTTGCAAACTCCAGCATAGGCTCCACTTTTCCTGACCACTGCAGGGAAGGTTAATCTTACCTACTTTTTGGTGCTCTCTGGGGCCCATGGGCTTTTTGCTGCTTGTAGCTTGGTGCTTCACTATCTTTTTTATAACACCAGCCTGTAGATCCTTGAGAACACAGTATCTTATGCAACTGGGAAGCCCCATCCCTTAATTAGTGCCTCACACAGAGTATGCAGTTGGTAACTGTGGAGTTGAATTATTAAACTAATTGTATCATCTTCTTTGGAAGTTACTTTCCCAAATCAGAAAGCCTCTGTCATGAGGATTGTTTCAGGAAAACACCTCAGGAGACTGAGAGATGGTTTTGGGTTCCAGCAATCTGGAAGTCATCAATAACTCTAATAAGAGTCATATTGAAGTGAGATTTGAAGGGGTTAGAAAGTGGAAAAGCAACAAGAAAGCTATAGACAACCCACTGGGAAAATCTAGTTATGAATGGAAGCAACTAATTGGTCAATAACTGAGGGATACAAGGTTGGAGAGTGGGTTTTTGTCTTGCTTGTCTAGCTGTTACTGCTATTGTTAAGATGACAATATTGAAAGGCAGAAGAAATGTGTAGAGGGGAAGAGAGGAAAGATGAAGGCAGTAACTGATACCTTAAGATTTGGGAGAAAGCAGTAAGCAATTGCCTCCCTTCATAATTGGATTTCTCAAACTCTATAGCTTGTTGCTTTCTTCACCTATTAGTTCCTTCTCAACTCACTTTAATATGGTGTGTATTAGGGCTACTGATGTCCTTCATATTGCTGCAACCATAAACCACTTCTCAGTATCTTCAAGTTCAAAGCAAGATGGAAAATAAACCTTTTTAAAGAGCAAACAACCACTTCACTGTATCAAGAGGAGAGGAAACTGAGGGCAGATGCAGGTGGTGGTGGAGAATTGGTGACAAGAAATCAAGGAAGGTCTTGTCTGGTTTTCTGCTTTTTTCCTAACTATGAAGCAAAGTCAATGAGGAAGAACTAGGATATAGGAGTATTTGAGGTTGAAGGAGCTGGAAAAATGTGTGAAAAGTATTTTCAGAGGACAGGAGAGTAAGCAGATCAGGGGCATAGTGAAATTGCCGCCAAAGGAGAGCAGCCCCTGTGCTTAGTGATCCAGAGTGGATAGTGGTACCAACTAACCTGTCTGGGGAACTTTCCTTCAGCAATGCCCAGCTGTCCAATGCAAGGACAGATAGTAGGTAGAGTTCATTCAGATTGGAGTTTGCCAGGCACGTGCAATGAACAGAGTATGTGTGAGCTTAGCGTGCTTGGAAGAAAGTGGCTGGAATGGTAGGCCCCAAAATCCAACTTCAACTTTGGACAACTTCAGAAATGAGGAGCTCATGAATAGGCAGAAAGTTAGGAGGTACAGAAGTCACCAGAGGTAGAAGGATGGACGTGGTGGGAATCTTTGCACGAGAAGCTGCAGTGACAGGTTTCGTGGCCAGTAGAGAGGATGTTTGAATTTGTGATTTTTGGAGGTGGAGCAATTTAAGAGATAGCACGTTTCAGACTCCACACTCTGCACCTTAAGAACAGGAAGCAGTAGTCCGGCAGAGACCAAGATCATTGGGTCAAGTAGTTAAGAGGTTGCAGAGTCAGATGTGTCCAGAATGAAGGCAAACATAAGGATGAAAACGGAGAATCAGGTTGAAGAGTTTGTAATGAATAGTGATGAGCATCTAGGAGAGGGCTCTATTATCCTCTGTCATCCTAACTTTTAAAGCTTAATTGTTTTGGTGAGTGAGAGAAGGTGCAATGCCTTAGTTGTCAATTTCCCATTTAGGGTGCATATACTTTTTAAAGTACCCACTAAATATTTATTAGTGATTTGTGCCACGAAAAGATTTGGAAAGAATAGATTTTTAGAAAAACATCAGAGAAGTGGATAGCAGTTATGGTAAATAAAATCATACCCACTTGGCATTCTCATTGGATTTAGCTCAGGCATCGTAGATTCAACAGTCTACAGGGATGGGTGTGTTAACATTTCCACTTAAGATTTCTCTTGCCCAGCTCTGAAGCTAATGTGGGTCCATAGTCCCACATGTCTCAGATGCCATAAAACTTCTCAGAAGAGAGTTCCTCTGGGTTTACACAGACAGTGGCCAGCAATGCAACACCCCATCGGTAAGCCCACCTTTCTTTAATAAGGTGACCAAAATGGGTTCTTAGAGCCTTGAGCCAGCTTCTTGTATTTAACTCAGACTTAGACCTTCTGCTCCTCCTAAGCTTTCTTTCTCTTCCAAGATTATCTCCTTGTGTCCATAAGAATAGCAACCTGCAAGCATATTGACCTGCTTGCATTGCTCCGAGAACTTTACATGTGGTATTTAATTAATCCACACAATAAAGCAACACTGAGGTTCTGTTATTATCATCCATGTTTCTGAGGCACAGATAGTCAAGTAATTTTCTCAGGGACTCTGGCTGGAATAAGCTAGGTGCCATTATCCTGTCTTCCTTGGTAAGCGGCACCACAATCCCCTCTGGGAAGACCCAGGTCGCATCCTTCATTCCTCTTTTCCTCATCACTCCTCAGCCCAACCCCTCACCAGTCTTGCCCATCTCCCTCCGATACCCCTCCCTAACCCTTTCTGTTACCAGTGCGCTGGGGCCCCAGCCCCTCCCACTCTGAGTTTCCACTGCTGTCTTCTACATCCTAAAACACAAACCTCAGGGCTACAAAGAGGCTTTAAATTCCTTAGCACACATACCATGTTGACTCCCTCCTCATTTACCCAGTTTTTATTCTCACCTTTTTGTCTCTCTGCAACTCCCTGAGCTCGACACTTCATACTGAGCTGAATTATTATTAATTTTTTAAGGTCAGTATATAAAAATTTACTGTGTTTTTTAAAAGACAAAAAAAAAAAAAAGAATTTACTTTTTTTATACTACCAATGAACAGTTGTAAGTCACAATTTTTTTCTTTTTTCTTTTTTAATTTTTATTGTTGTTGTATTACATCCATCCCCTTTTTGCTCTCCTCTGTCCCCCTCCCCACCCACCCATTCCCCCCAATGTCAATCCCACCTGTTGTCCATGTCCATGGTTCCTTTACACAGGTTCTTGTTTAAACTGCTCCCCTTCCTTGCCTCTTCCTCCCCCCTCCCCCCATCCCCCTTCCCCCTGACCACTGAAGGCCTATTCACTGTATTCACATATTTGGTTCTGTTTTGCTTGTTGTTAGTTTTGTTCATTATTGTCCTGTAATGGGTGAGATCATATGGTATTTGTCCTTCACTGACTGGCTTTTTTCACTAAACATAATACTCTCCAGTTCCATCCATGTTGTTGCAAAGGGTAGGAGTTCCTTCTTTCTTTCTGCTGTATAGTATTCCATTGGTTGGTGTAGCCACTGTGGAAAACAGTATGGGGTTTCCTTAAAAACTGAAAATGGAACTGCCTTTTGATCCAGCGATTCCACTACTGGGACTATACCCAAAGAATCCTAAAACACCAATTCATAAGAACCTATGTACACCTATGTTTAGAGCAGCACTATTTACAATAACCAAGTGCTGGAAACAGCCTAAGTGCCCATCAGTGGATGATTGGATCAAAAAACTTTGGTACATTTACACAATGGAATTCTATACAGCAGAAAGAGCTGAATTATTTGATGCCACCCCAAAAGCAGCATGCACTCTGTCCCTTACAAGCCTGTGCCTCAGTCCTATCTCCAACTCCTTTGTTTTTCTGTTTCTGAGACTGTTCCACCCTCTGCTGTGCTTTACAAGTTTCTTTTCATTTTTCAGCACACCGCTTCCTACAACCAGCTCAGAAACATTCCTCCATCCTCAAGATCCCCACAGTACTCACTCCACTGAAGTAGTGTTCCCGGTGCCTGGCCCAAGTCCCTGAACCAGGTGTTCAGCAACTTTGTTCAAGTAAATAGTGAAAATGGAAGCAATATGAGACCAGTGACCCCTCTAAATGTTCCTTTATTCCATATTTAGAGGGTAAAGGAAGAGCTCATTGGCACCCAAAATGTAGGTGCCCATCTCGTCTACTGAGTGCTTAACCTATTGTAATACAAGTTTCAGACTCAATAACTTTAATTACAGCTCCCACTAGGGCAGTGATTTTTGACTGGTGCGCCACAAGAAGTTTTAAAACATGCAATACCTGGCTACTTAGTCAGGGGCACTGACCTCTTTTTCCTTAGATTGTCAAATAAACAAATGACAATAGCCATCCGGTGTAAATGAATAAAAATTATACCTATTTTTATCAGGTCAGCAAAAAATATATACTATGTTTGGTGTGCTGCAGAATTATAGTAATTAGTTTATGTGTGCCATGAGATAAAAGTTGAACATCTCTGCACCAGAGAGTTAGATCCATAAAAGTGGAGTGTTTGTCTGGTTTGTAGCCATACTACCAGCTAAGGAACTTGCCACTCATGAATGTTTGTTTACTAAAATGTATCAATAAAATATCTCTAGTCTTCATAACAGCCCTACAAGATTGATATCATTCTCCCCATTATACCATTAAAACAACTGAAGCTCAGAAAGAAGTAACATGTCTTAGGCTATAATATGAGAGAGTCATAGCAAAACCAGGATTCATCTCCTGCCTTCCACGTCCAGGCTTTTCCTACTATTCTGAACTGCCTGTTGAAACCTTCTTAGCTATGAGAGTTGGTCACTCAAATTAGGGTAGAATAAAATTATAAGAAAATAATGAAAGTAGAACAGAAGCTTCCTTTTAAAAGTTAGAAAATCCACTGATTATAAGACTACATTTAGTGTGCAGTCACAGAAATTCCAAAGAAAAATCGTTGATGGATTTAGCACCTGAAAGAGAGTGAACTTCGGGCACCTGGCAGGGTGAGAGATTGAGTGGTTTGGTTCCAGGCTGATAGGCACACAAAATCACCAGCTGCTCTGTCCTGGGAACAGTGTCTGCTGCAGGCTGGCTTCAGTGAACTGCTCAGTGCAACAGTGCTATTTCTTAGTCAGCATCAAAAAGCATAGGAATTAAGCCAGTTTTTATCTCATGGTCTAATGGAGAAGGTTGAAGAGAGGTTTGTTTTTTTTTTTTGTTTTTTGTGTTTTTTTTTAAATTTTATATTATCACTTTAAGATCAGGAAACTCCCAAATTTCCTCTATGATGAAATGCCCCTTTTTAAAGTTGTAATTTCTTAGCAGATTACTCAGTGAGTCCTTACCATATTCCATGAAGACAATATGTATTTTTAGTTTCATCTCGACAAGGAAACACGCTCATTGATGGAAAATGATTTCACTAAAGCCATCCAGTGAGTCAGGCACAGCACTGAACTGGATATTAGGTACCTGGGTCTTAGTTACTAATCTTCAAGGTCTTTGCTAATAATCTGAGAAAAATAAAAGCAGTTTTAAGATATCTTCTGAAAATAATTTTAAAGCCAAATTTTGTGGTATGCTGATATCTGTTAATCAGCACTGAGATTTTGGCACTATTTCCAGCAGGAAAGCTTTACTGAATACCTTTGTAAGGATGACAAGGAGTAGGAGGTGTGAAGAACCCTATACTACACATAAGATGTAGTAGCTGCTCAATAAACCTGTTCCGCCCCCCCCCCCATCTGCATGGCACACAAATCTCTATCCTGTGTGAAACTTCATCAGAGAGACTGGATTACACTTCCTCCTGTGTGCACTTGCCTGCATTACACTTCCTCCTACTCTGTTCACTTTTGACCTGACATTTTCAAAGTTCAGCTCTTATATAGAAATGAAATATGATGTGCACCTGGGTTGGTACTTTTTCAGTCTCCTGTGCTGCGGCTCATATAGAAACCTATGTTTCTCTCCTTCCTATTTCCAGATGTAAGAATCTAGTTATGCCTAAGGATTTTAGTTATTAATTCACTCAGGAAAAAAACAAAAACTACCTTTGTCAACAAAGTGATCTGGAGGATCGGGTGAAATGAGGAGGCTGAATTTCTCAAACTCTGCCCAAACCTCCAGGACCTCACACATTGCTGGAAATGTTGCCTTGGATTAAATATGTTGCTGATTGTCACTTCAGGGGTTCTATCCATTTATTTTATTTATTTCATTTTAATATCACACACCTCTCCCTAGGTCAGACTGTTATAAGAGATGCTGTAACAATGACAATATTATGTATAATAAAAATATTTCCCAATGTGTTGTAAGGTCCACTTCCTTTAAAATATGTTGCTGATTGTCACTTCAGGGGTTCTATCCATTTATTTTATTTATTTCATTTTAATATCACACACCTCTCCCTAGGTCAGACTGTTATAAGAGATGCTGTAACAATGACAATATTATGTATAATAAAAATATTTCCCAATGTGTTGTAAGGTCCACTTCCTTTAAATGAAGTAGTTTTCTTTTTAAAGATTTTATGTATTTATTTTTAGAGAGAGGGGAAAAGAGGAAGAAAGAGAGAGAGAAACATAGATGTGCAAGAGAAACATAGACCAGTAGCCTTACCCAGACCCGCATCCAGGGACCTGCCCGCAACCCAGGCATGTGGCCTGACTGGGAATCAAGCTGGCAACCTTTGGGTATGCAGGCTGGTGCTCAATCCACTGAGCCACACCAGCAAGAGCAAAATGAGGTAGTTCTTTAATTCCATGCTGTGTTGTTTGAAAATCAGATCATATCTGTGCTTTATTTTAAAGTTCAGCAGTAATCTTGCTTAGAAAAAATATTATGTAATCACTAAAAGAAGAAAATTAGTTATTCATTTCAGAATTCTTGAATTGTAATATAACCTTGTTATGTTTTCTTGTTTCACTTGGTCAAAATAAGGGTGATTAGATTCTCACTTCTGAACAAAAGAATAAAAAATCCGATGGTAGTTTGTTTTTTAAAGATTTTGTTTATTATTTTTAGAGAGAGTGGTAGGGAGAGACGCAGAGAGGGAGAGAGACATCAATGTATGGTTGCCTTTCACCTGCCTCCAGCTGGGGACCTCGCTGGAGACCTGGCTTGCAACCTGGTTATGTGCCCTGGCTGGAAATTGAACCAGTGACCTTTGGGTTCGCAGGTAAGCGCCTTATTCGCTGTGCCACCAGCCAGGGCGGATCTATGGTACTTTTAAAAAATAAACATTAAAAACACCTCTAATGTTTGAGGAAAAATAGATTGTGAATTTTTCTATTTAACTTTATCATAGTTTCATAAACTAATATAAAGCATTGTAATTATTTTCAGAGCCAAGTGGAATTATGAATTCGTATTATAGGCACAATATTAGTCTCTTAGAATCTCTGAATGATCATATTTTCTGCCATTTTCCCTTGCTGCCCACAGGTTAGGCCTCTTAATTTTTGTTTTCCTTCTCAGAGCCACCTTAAGGGCCCCAGAACCTCTGTCATTTGGCCAGACCCACCACAGACCCATCAAACCCAACATTCTCCCCTCTAGACCTGCTCCTTCCCAGCTTGGATGGTGGTACCTTATTCATCCTTTAGAAGAGCAACTTGGGAGAGGTGACATCCCACGCATTTGTGGGCTCCCCACAAGTTGCAAGCACCCATCTCTGCTGAAAAGGCCATCAGGATCAGTTGCCTGAGGACACCCTGACATCTGCCTGGCTTCCCTTCTACTAGGCACACCTCCTCCTGGGGCTCACCCCTCAACACTGCAAGGCTGCTCTTTCTATATGTCATCTTGATCACATTCTCTCTCTGCTTCACATTGCCCAACTCTTTACCACAGTAGACAACATCCATGATCATCCTTCTCTTCCCCTCAGATGCTTCCACTTAGCTCACGCCTTGTTCTCACCTCCTGGCATACTATACCACTTGAATTCCCTGAGCTTGCCCACTCCCTCTCACCTCTAGAACTCTCACATGCTGTTCCTTCTGTCCTGGAACACCTTTGTCCATTCAGGTTGGGCACTTCTTCTTCCACCAAAATTTCTTGAATCTCCATTTCCCAAGCACAAGCTTGTGCGAATGGCCTTTCTGGAACCCACCACCCTGTGCTTACCTAGTTTATAACTACAACTATGTCACATATAATATACTTGGTTGTCATTTTCTCCATCAGAATGTGGTGAAAATCAGATTTGAATCCTCACCTGCTTGGTTCCATTTTTCTTCTCTCCTGCACCCGCCTTTCATCAGAGCATTTGATCACTCCCTGGAAGCCAGGTAAATTTGTGCCTTTTCCCATTTCCTTTGTACCTGAGAATATAAGAGCTATGCCTATTCCTCCTTTAGTAGCTGCAAAGCAACAGCCTGTGCCAATGAGAAACCCTGCACAGCTGGCTCACTGCTTCTTCCCACTGGCTCGACTTCAGCTTTCTGAACATGAATAAAATCAAGTGTGTTCATTTGTTTATAGCACACTCTAAAATAGTGTGGCATGCTTATAAAAATAACATGTACTTTGTATTTTAAAAAATTTGGCAAATTCAAAAAAATTTTTAAGTCACCCATCATCAACACTATTATAGATGTCTTCCTCCACCCAGCCACCCCCTACTCCAGCCATCACCACAGTGTTGTCTGTATTTATGGGTTGTGCATATTTGCTCTTCAGCTAATTCCTTCACCTTCTTTCATCCAATCTCCCTGCCTTCTCTGACAGCTGTCAGTAGTTCTATGTATCCATCTCTCTGTTTCTATTTTGTTCATCAGGTTTTTAAATTTTATTTATTTATTTTTAGAGAGAGGGTAAGGGAGGGAGGAGAGAGGGAGAGAAGCATCAATGTATGGTCATCTCTCACATACCCCCAACTTGGGACCTGGCCTGCAACCCAGGCATGTGTGCTGCTTTTGAACCAGTGACTCAATAGTTCATAGGCCAGCACTCAACCCCCTCAACCAGCCAGGGTTATAAGTTTATTTCATTTATTAGATTCCACATATAAGTAAAATCATATGATATTTTTCTTTGACTGGCTTATTTCACCAAGTCCATTCATGCTGTCACAAAAGAAAAGATGTCCTTCTTTTTTATGGCCAAGTGGTATTCCATTTTGTAAATATTCCACAGCTTTTTTATCCACTCAGGTATCTACTGATGGGCACTTTGACTGTTTTCAATTTTGGCTACTTTAAATAATGCTTCTATGAACCTAGGAGTGCATGTATTTTTTCAAATTGGTGTTTCAGGATTATTAAGATATAGTCCCAGAAGTGGGATCACTCAATCAAAAGCCAGATTCATTTTTAAATTTTTTGAGGAATCTCCATACCGTTTTCCACACTGATTGTGCTAATCTGAATTCCTACCAACAGGGCACTAGAGTTCGCTTTTTCCACATCCTCTCCAGCACTTGTTGTTTGTTGATTAATTGATGATAGTCATTCTGGTAGGTATGAGGTAATTTCTCATTGTGGTTTTAATTTGTAGCTCTCTAATAGCTAGTGACATTGAGTACCTTTTCACATGTTTATTGGCCATCTATATTCCCTCTTTGGAGAAGTATCTATTCAGGTCCTTTACCCAGTTTAAATTGGATTGTCTTCCTGGTGTTGAGTGTATAAGTTCTTTATATATTTTGGAAATTAACCCCTTATTAGATATATCATCGACAAGTATATTTTCCCACACAGTGGGTTCCCTTCCAATTTTTTGATAAATTTTTGCTGAGCAGTAGGGGTTTTTTTACTCTGATATAGTCCCATTTGTTTTATTTTTCTTTTTTCTTTCTTTCTTTCTTTCTTTTTTTTTTTTTTTCTTTACATCAGTGTATGGTTGCCTTTCACCTTCCTCCAGCTACGGATCTGGCTGGAGACCTGGCTTGCAACCTGGTTATGTGCCCTGACTAGGGAATCGAACTAGTGGCCTTTGGGTTCGCAGGCTGGTACCTTATCCACTGTGCCACCAGCCAGGGATTTATTTTTCTTTTATTTCCCTTGCCATAGGAGACATTTAGGCAAAAATTTTGTTATGAGCGATACCTGAGATATTACTGCCTATATTTTTTTCTAGGATTTTTATGGTTTCATGACTTAAATTTAAGTCTATTTTCCATTTTGAGTTTATTTTTGTGTAGGGTGTAAGTTGGTGATCTAGTTTCATGTTTTGCGTGTACCTGTACAATTTTTGCAATACCATTTATTGCATAAACTATGTTCATCCTCTTGCATGTTTTTGCCTCTTTTTTCAAATATTAATTGACTATAAAGGCATGGAGCAATTTCTGGGCTCTCTATTCTGTTCCACTGATCTATGTATTTGTTTTCACAATAGCATCATACTGTTTTGATTACTATGGCTTTGCAGTATAGTTTGATATCAAGTAATGTGATTTCTCCAACTTTGTTCTTTCTCAAGTCTGCTATGGCTAGTTGGGTTATGTTGTATGTATCTTTATATACATTTTTGGAATATTTGCTTTAGTTTTGTGAAATATGCCATTGGTATCTTGCTAGGAATTGCACTGAATCTATAGGTTGCTTTGGATAGTTATGGACATTATAAGGATGTTAATTCTTTTTATCCACAAATAGGGTATATGCTTCCACTTACTAGTATCTTCTTCAATTTTTTCTTTTCTCATAATTTTCTGAATACAGGTATTATACATCATTGGTTAAATTTATTCCTAGGTAATTTTTTTGAAGAAGTTGTAAATGAGATTGGTTTCTCAGTTTCCATTTCTGATAGTTCATTACTGGTGTATAAAAATGCCACTGACTTCTAGATATATATTTTATATCCTGCTACGCTACTGAATTCATTGATCAGTTCTACTAGTTTCCAGGTTAAATCTTTAGGGTTTTCTATATAAATTATCATGCCTTCTTCAAGTAATGATAGTTTTACTTCTTCCTTTCCAATTTGGATGCCTTTTATTTCTTCTTTTTGTCTGATTGCTATGGCTAAGCCTTCCAGTACTATGTTGAACACAAGCAGTAAAAGTGGGTATCCCTGTCTTGTTCTTGATCATAAGGAGAATGGTTAGTTTTTGCCAGTTCAGTATGATGCTGGCAGTGGGTTTGTTATATATGGCCTGTATTATGTTTAGGTGTAATTCCTCTATTCCTACTTTGCTGAAACATTTTATCAGAAATGGTTGCTAAATTTTATCAAATGCTTCTTTTGCATCTAATGATATGATCATGTGGTTTTTGTCCTTCACTTGGGTATTATACCAACCTTGCATCTCCAGAATAAACCCCACTTGATCATGGAGTATGATCTTTTTAATGTATTGCAGGATCAAGTTTGCTAATGTTTTGTTGAGGATTTTAGCATTTATGTTCATCAGGGATACTGACCTATAAATTTCTTTCCTTGTAGTGTTTTTATGTGGTTTTGGAATTAGGATAAAGCAGGCCTTGTAAAATAAGATAATAAAGTATTTACACTAACCTTTATGATGATAGTGTTATACTTCTGTTTAATCAAGAGTTGCCCCAGCATTTATTTATAGAAACTTTTTAGGCAGGTTAACACTGTGACACTACTCATTTTCCAGGAGTCCCAAAGAGAAGTTAACTTACTTCTCCAACAATGCACAGCTCCAAAGTTAGAAAGCTCAACTTTTTAAAGAACTTCTTTATTGTGGTAAAAACATAACAAAAATCATCATCTTAATTATTTCTTTTGTTGTTGTTCTATTACTATTGTCCCAATTTTTCCCCTGTCCCTCCCACCACCATCATCTTAATCATTTTTAAATGTACAGTAGTGTTAACTGTAGTCATATTATTTTGCAACATATCTCTATAACTTTTTCATCTTGCAAAACTGAAACTCTAGACCATTAAACAACTCCCCATTTCCCTGCTCCATAGCCCCTGACAACCACTGTTCTATTTTTTTATTTTATGAGTATGACTACTTTTGATACTTCATATGAGAGGAATTATACAGTATATGTTCTTCTGGGACTGACTTATTTTGCTTAGCATAGTGCCCACATGTTACATCATGTGACAGAATTTCTTCCTTACATCTGCATAATATTGCATGGCTATTCCACATGTTGGCAGCACCAAGAGAAGCTGCCTAGAAAGAGTCACAAATGGGAGTTAATAGGATGGGGGAAACTCAAGACACTTATCCAGATACTCTGGGAGTGAAATATGAACATTGCTTAAGACAGCAGTCTTCAAGCTTTTCCTTGGCAAGTAGGCCTAAGTCTTACTGTGCAGTTTCTCCTATTTGGGGAGGATGGAGTCTTTCCTCTTCTGCTTCCATCCTCTCAGTAACTAAAAACATGGTGACCCTCATGGTCACTGACTAGAAGTGGGATACAGGGGGGCTTCTTTGATGCTGGTGACATTGTGCTTTTTGATTGGAGTGCTGATTACACAGGTATGCTCAATTTGATAAAATTCATCAAGCTGCTCCTCGAGGGCATCACACTAAGTGAAATTAACCATTCACAAAAGGATAAATATTGTATGATTCCACTAAATCTGACAAAACTAGAATAGTCAAATTCAGAGAAACATGCTGTCTGGGACTGGAATGAGTGGATGGGAAGTTATTATTTAATGGGCATAAGGTTTTATTTCTGGGAGATTCAAAACTTCTGGTGGATGATGGCAAGAGTTGCAAAGCAATGTGAATTTACTTAATGCCATTGAACTATTCACCCCAAAATGGCTAAAATGGTAAGTTTTGTGCTATGTATACTTCACCACAGTTTTACACAATGGAATACGATTCATCAGTAAAAAAAGAAAAAAAGACAATTTTACCCTTTGCAATGGCATAGATGGACCTGAAGAACACTATGCTAAATGAAATAAGCCAGCCAGAGAAAGACAAATACCATGTGATTTCACTGAAATGAGGGGACACCCCCCAAAATGAATTTATTTATTAAAAATGAGTATTTATTCTTACATGATTAAACTTTAGTCACCTTCAAAGTACTCTCCAGTTGATGTAATACACCTATTGAGACTTTTCCAACTGCTCAAAACAGTTTTTGAACTCGTTGACTTTGATGCCTTTTAGTGCTTCTACCATTTTTTGTTTCACATTAGCAAAACATTGCCCTTTGAGGACTTTTTTCATCCTGAGAAACAAACAAACAAAAGTCACTCAGGGTAAGATTGGGTGAATAGGGAAGGTGGGGCTTGGAGGTGATGGCATTTTTTATCAAAAATTGCTGAACACTCAGTGCATGGGGGTAGGTTCATGAGTAAATCACCCATCACGGAATAGGCAAATGTGTTGAGTCTTCAAAAATATTCACTGAAGCTGAATGCAGCCTCTCACAACAACTCCAGCTGGTACACAGGTACAGATAGGTTTCTAGAACACTCACCTAGAGGGTGAAGCCTGCACTACAAGGGGACTGTCCTTCAGAAGATAATTTCATTTCTTGTTTGGGGGGAATCCTCCCTTTGTATATAAAAGCTAATGAACAAACTGAACTAACAAGCAAAATAGAGACAGATTCACAGAGAGCTTGTTCACAGGTATGGGGCAGGGTTTAGGGGGTAAAGGGTTTGAGGAAAAAGGATTCACTGACATGGAAAACACTGTGGTTATTGTTGGGGGACAGGTATAAAGGGGATAAATGGTAATGGAAACAAATACAATACAAAATAAAAGAGGAGCATTAATCAAGCTATATATTTATAATTGGTATTCTTTTCTATATGTAAAGGTTTTTCTTTTAACCCTAGCCAAATCATA
This sequence comes from Noctilio leporinus, assembly GCA_004026585.1. Classification (NCBI taxonomy): domain Eukaryota; kingdom Metazoa; phylum Chordata; class Mammalia; order Chiroptera; family Noctilionidae; genus Noctilio; species Noctilio leporinus. Next base: position 100,932 of record PVIW01004621.1, on the reverse strand, counting down.
ATCATTTTAATCATCATTCTTTGGAAACTTTTGAAGCATGGTTTTTTTCCATTAGTTGAACTAGCAAATATTTCTTTTTCATGAAGGACTAAGGATAGTTCCTGCTTTTTCATCTCACCTCCCTAATCAAAAAAGGAAAAAAAAAAAAAAACCCAGCAAGATTTGACAATCTTGGAGACTCCCCCTGACTGTTATTTCCTGAAATTTGTCGGTGGCCATTTATGCTTCTATTTAAATATCACCTCTTCTAAAATGGTTTGTTCTGGCAGGCATGCCCTCCAGTAATGAGGAGACTCAGTTCTCTCCAGGGTTTCCTCCCAATGAGGAGACCCTAGGGTTCAACCGTCATCTAGTGATGCCCAGAGCCAAACTTTCAAAGATTCCGTGATTATCAGGAAATCTTCTCCAGCTAACTGATTTTTTTCTAACTTCCCTGTCAGCAGAATTAACCCTCCTAAAATAAATTGCTCACTTTAGGCATGGAAATCAAGGGAAAATGTTAAAAGATATTTATTTAAGATATTAATGCTGATTTATCATAATAACTCACTTAAGAAAACATTCATGAGCCACTTCTTGAATAGAAAAATCACTTATTCATGAACAATGTTTTAGTGAACATTCATAATTATGTAACATACTAATATAGAGAATTACTTAGATGAAACTTATATTTGCTGAAATTATGATCTGAAATGGCACTATTTAAACATTTTAATTGGGAGGGGTTATATATGTATGTGTTCTTAATTCTGTTTCTTGATAATAAGAACTAGGAAAAAAACATTACTGTAAGTGTTTAAAACCCTATTTATTACATACCAACTCATCCATTTCTTAATTATGTGAGTCAAAAAATAACCAGGAAATTAGGAATTCAGACTGTTTAGAGATGAACTGCTTTTGAAGTATGTATTCAGTAAAATAATATTTTTGTGGATTTTTATTTTCAACTTAGCTTTATATTTAAAAATATTTGCTATATTGATCAAATAGACTATGTGCTTATTTTAAGTGTTAAGTGAACAAATCCACAGATAATTTCTGCTTCGATATATATGTCCTGAAACTAGAAAAACTACTCAGATTTTCAAGACCATTTATTAAAGTTACATTTTCATGTGGCATGTAAAGTTACTCTTCTTTTAAGTTCAATTTAACCAAGGCACTGAGAAAGCCTACAGTTGATTTTGCATCTAAAGAAATGGAGCTAAATAATTTGTAAAAAGTTTAAAGGTTTAGCCAACTAATTTTTTGTGTACATCAATAATTAATTTAATTTCTACTGAATTTACTGTATGTATATATTAATAATAATATAATCACAGTCCTCTTTAATGTTTATTGAAAGTTTCTTATTTTCCAGACTATTCCTATACTTTACATTTATAATTTCATTTAATCCTCACATTAGCCCTGTGGGATAGTATAATACTATTTTTATCCTTAATTTACAGATGAGAAAAATACAGAGAATTTAACACAGAGCTGAAGTGTGACAAAGCTAACATGCTAAACAGATCTAATCCAGGTGTCTGCTTAATTTCATAATAGGTACTTAAGAGGCAGATGACACTGGCAAAAGTTGAACACCTACAGGGACAGTGAAATAGGACATTTTTATTCTTTTGGTCCTTCAAGGTGTGATGGTTCTACAGTTGGCCAACAGCACATCCACAGTAACTTTGTTACAAAGCCTATGAAACCACTGAACATTCACTGGCTTGGGGACAAGGGTTACAACCTCTCTGCTCCACACCCTTCATCTCTCCATTTGAGGAGTTTTCATGGGCAAGGTTCCACCAGTTACACAGAGAGCTGAGCTCTGCCCAGAGAGATGAAAGAGTCTGGACAAGAAAATATGGTGCTAACTGGAGTCTACCCAATTTTCAAAGAAAAAATAACTTTGAGGCTGAACTTTAATCTTTCACCACTTTAGTGAAATAGAATATGGAACATCTCAAGATTTCCTCGCTTTACCTTTCACTCTGAGGAAGAATGCTTCATGGTACAACTGAATGGACCAACTACCTTAAATTAAACTCTTAAAATTTCTTGGCTTTTGAAAACTTTATGAAGAAAAATAACCAAAGACTCTAAAGCTTAGTTTATTTTCAGAGCCTAATCTAATGTCATTATCTAAATCTGTGGAAGATTCTGGCAAAGAACTAAAGCCAGATGAGCAAGGTAGTACCTTTCTTCTAGGTTTTTGGTGAGGAGTAAATGATATAATGAATATATGTAAAAAGCTGTTAACCTTCTGTAACAGAGCCCTTCTGTTCAAATACACCTTAAGAAAGCACTTTGGTGCTTTATGGTTTGCTTGCTTTACTCTATGAGTTCTATCTATGTGTATTAAAACACAAGATCAACACTTCATGGAGAAATTCAGTTGAAAAAAATATTCAAATTTTAGAACTCTCACGAAGAAAGTTGTACTTCTTTCTACCTGATCTTCTTTTGAATCAAACTCCAGTAAGGACAAAAGAAACCTTTATTTGCCACTTTCTTCTTTGCATGCATTTTATGTTATATTATATTGACTTAAGTATAACTTTAATAAGATATCTAGAATATAGTCTATCTGGTGAATTTCACTGTACTAAAAATGTCAGCCCTGGTTGGTGTGGCTTAGTGGATTGAGTACCAGACTGCAAACCAAATAGTTGTGAGTTTGATTCCCAGTCAGGACACATGCCTGGGTTGCAGGTCAGATCCCCAGTTGAGGGGGGTGTGAGAGGCAAACACACATTAATGTTTCTCTCCCTCTCTCCCTCCCTTCCCCACTCTCTATAAATAAATAAATAAATAAATAAATAAATAAATAAATAAATAAATAAAATCTTTTAAAAAGCTGTCAAAAAGTAACACAGTAGTGGTCTCATTTAATATTTGCTGAGTAAGCAGGGTTAATTTCAAAAGCTTTACAAGCAAAGTTACATATATATGACATGTGGTACAGAAGACACTAATTTTTAAAACATCAATTCCTAAAAGACTAAAGAGTGAAGTTGAACTACATGAGAAAATGTTGAAGGAACTGGAATTATAAAAAACAAAGCTATAAGGCGCCGGCCTGCGAAGCCAAAGGTCGCAGGTTCGATTCCCCAGCCAGAGCACATAACCAGGTTGCAAACCAGGTCTCCAGTCAGGTCTGTGGCTGGAGGCAGGTGAAAAGCAATCATACATTGATGTCTCTTTCCCTTTCTGCCTCTTTCCCTTCCCCTCTCTCTGAAAATAATGAAATAAAATCTTTAAAAAAAAAACAAAGCTAAGTGAAAAATAGGGACTAATAATGCAAATGGAATGTATTCAGGACTTCCAGTATCTAAATAATTTGAAAACAGCTTATACTAATAAACTTAACATTAATCAATAACTAAAGTTCATACTGAAGATTTAAAATCTGCTCCACAGTAAATAAAATTGATGTAACTCTGATGTAACACAGCCAATTATGACTGTGTATGAGAGTCATGCGAACACTGATCAGGATAGACATTTCTAAAAAATAAAAAGATATACAAATTAGATGATGAGCACATGAAAAAATTTTCAACATCATTAGCCATTAAGAAAATACAAATCAAATCACAATGAGATACCTCTTCACATCTACCAGGATGGCAATAATAAAAAACTCAGACAATAAGATATGTGGAAGTTGGAACCCTTCTACACTGTTGTTGGGAATGCAAAATGATGCAGCCTCTTTGCAAAAACAGTCTAGCAACTCTTTAAAACATTATACCTATCAGTTCCATTCTAGGAATATACACTGCTCTCAAATTTAAATGTTTTCACTCTAAAACTCGTACAGAAATGTTTATAGAAGCATTATTTATAATAGGCAAAATTTTAAAAACTAATATCAATCAACAGATGAATAAATAAAATATAATACTTCTATACAACTGAATTTTAGACAATAAGAAGGAATGAAGTATCAATACACTACTCTAACATGAATGAACCATGCAAATGCTGTGGCAAATGAAAGAAATCAGACACAAAAGGTCATATGTTATATAATTTCATTTATATGAAATGATCATAAAAGGTGAATCCCCAGAGATAGATAAGTGGTGGTCTAGGTCAAGGAGATTGGGGGATGGGTGGGAGGAAAGGGAGTGACTGCTAATTGCTACAAGTTTTTCTTGGATGAAGGTAATGAAAATATTCTAAAGTCAATTGTGATGATGGTTGTGCAATTCTGTGAAATCTAATCACATTAAATCATGTTAATATTAAAATCATATGAAATTAATCATTAAAATGATTGAATTGTATACTTTAAAGGGGTGAATTGTATGGCATGTGAACTATATCTCAATAAAAGCTATCAAAAAGATGTGCATTATAACACCACATATTTAAGTTTAAAGCAAGCAAAATAGTGTTATATTACTGTACATAGAAACTCATGTTTGGAAACAAATAGGCAAGGGTGGCATTCATGTATTGAAAAACTCATACTGACTCATCAGAATAGATGACAACTTTATAGAGCAATGAATGCATGAAGAACATCCATCCTACAGGCAGGGGAAAGATAAATGCTCAGACAGCAATCATTCCTGTGCAGGGAGAGGGGACGGATGTCAGAGAGGGGTCTCTGTAGTTCTCAACTGTTTCTTTAAAAGAAACTCTGAAGTAAATATCACAAAAAGTTTGGACTTCATCAAAGTTTTTGGTGAGTATGTGACTTGCGTGACTCCCTATATATTTTTGTACACCTGGATTGCTACTTCATAGTTTAAAGATTCTACCTTTCTAAGTCTGTCTCATTAAAGGTCATGACAAATGCTTTCCATCGGGGCTGTTTGTTGCTGGGCATTAAACATTTGTCAGCATGCTGTTTAGTGCAGGCCAAAAGGGCCTGCCCATTGCCACAAAAGCAAAGTCCAGAGGAATCTTCATGCATAATGATGAAAGAAAATCTATCTAGGCACATTAAAGGTAAGCCAAGAGCTCTGCCATTTGGAGCAATTGACATCCAGTTCTACTGAAAGATTTGCACTGCAATAGCAGGAATTGCCAGTTTGAGCACAAATCAGGGGGTTCTCACCTCCCCACCCCCATCCAGCTTGGTCCAATACACCATAAGTAGCACAGCTTGTAGCAAAATCCAAGGCCCACCAAAATTCCCTGACCAGGAAGCAGAAGGTTTAAGAGCATTTCTGGTAACTATTAGATTAAAACCTTCATTTCTGGGAGCAGGTTGCTTAAAGTGAATTTTCTAGCATAGACACTCAGTGGGGAAGACTGGATCAGATATTTAATAACCTAATCACAATATTCCAAAACCAAGAACACCAAACAAAAAAAAGGAAGAACAGGAATAATAAGAAGAAAACCCTGGCTGGTGTGGCTCAGTAGCTTGGTACCAGCCAGTGAACCTAAAGGTAAGGTCACTGATTCAATTCCCCAGTTAGGGCACATAACCACCTCACAAGCCAGGACCCCAGCCAGGTCCCCAGCCAGGTCCCCAGCTGGGTTCTTAGCTGGAGGCAGGTGAAAGGCAACCAACCATACATTGATGCTTCTCTCCCATTTTTCCTCCCTCCCTGCCCTTCTCTTTGAAAATAATTAATAGTCTTGAAGAAGAAAAGAAGAAGAAGAAGAAGAAGAAGAAGAAGAAGAAGAAGAAGAAGAAGAAGCAGCAGCAGCAGCAGCAGCAGCTAGTCCTTCTTGTCCTTTCAGCACATTGCTAGTACTAGGCTTTAACTGCTTTTTAAATTTCTAAAACGTACTGCAAGGGCTTTATTTGAGAGGACTACAACAGCTTAGAGCTGTATTTGAAAGTGCCATAACAGCTTAGACCAAATGCAGTCAAAGCATACTGAAAATAATCCCTGTATATTAAAAGCAAGCTCCTTCCTTTACCCAAATTTTCCTCTAATGCCACAGTCTCCTTGCTTTTCTGGACAGAGTCCAGGGATTCAAAAGTGGAAACGAGAATGAGATGATGGGCCAACAGGAATAGAATGCCTGGTGTGTGGTGGTCAGATTACTTTAAAGATGTTTCTGTGTTCCCCAATAGAAGAAAGACACTCCGAGCATTTGCCTACATTACATAAACTGTTTTGAGAGTTAATCCCTTTCCTCAAGTGACTCACAGTCTTGCCGGTTCTTCCAGGGGGGATAAAAATACAATGGATTACGGCATTGCAGCGTCTGCAATTCCCAAGGAAGAAGTGGCTTTAGACATTTATATTCCGAGCTTGGCGACCGAGTGCCAGTGAGTGTGTCCGAAAGCAGTTGGAAATCGGACAGTTTGTGCTGCAATGCAAGGACAGGAAACATTGCGAGGTTCTGCAGCCGTGGTTGGCTTGAGATAATACCATTGTATAACCCGGCGCAGCGACCGCTCCCACCGCTGAGAGTCCGGGGCCTGGCGTCTGGCTTCTTGGCTGCAGGCCAGCCTGAGGTCCTGCCGTCTGAAGGCAGGGTGTGTGTACCCTCCCAGGCGGTCCTCACACACAGTGCCGGCCACACCTCACCTTCCAGAGGAAATCTGGCCTGAAAGCCAGACTTCATGACTTCTCCTTTATGAGCCTTCCCCACCCCCAACCCTTGCCCGGGCTTTTGTTTTCCACTTGGGTGCAGTGGTGGTATTCACTCTGCACTTGGATCAGGATTTAAAGTCCCAGACAGTAAATGAGCTGATGACAGGATTATTGGAAAGATAGTGTATCTTGTCGTCCTAGCCGCCTCCACCAGTTGCATTGGACCTTTGCTCTTCAGAGAAGCCCCAGCTCTCATCACTTCTACCAACCGCCCTTCCCACAGAGGGGCTGCATCAGGCAACAGCGTTTACCAAGGACTATTTTAGACGGATTTAGCAGCAATATTGTTTGATTTGAACTGGACATTGTTCTAAACACACAAAAGAGTTCAAGGATGTGGCTGTTGGGTTTTGTTCTTCTCCACCCTCTCCCCTCCCCAAGCTGTCAGGTTTCTCTGGGAAAATGGGATGAAAATGTTTGGGGACATTTCCACAATAAAACACTCTAAAATATTTTTTTAAGATTTCCTTTCTAGTCATGTCAAGATTATAACTCAAATCGGTAGAAGTCAGGAAATTCCAAATTTATGTTGACACTTTCCCCTTAAAACCCTCAGCAGATGATAAACAGAGTCCAACTTCTGTTTTAAGTCAAAAGCTCCAAATGTGACACAGGTTGCCAAATTCTTCTAGTGAAAAGGTGCTTCAGGGTGAGAAAGAATGGCCTTTTAGGAAGCAAATACAGTCTTTCAGGCCAATATTTTTTCTGAATAATTTCTTAGTACAGAAGATGGAATGGTTATTTCAGGTAGGTTGGGTCCTAGATTTAATTTCTATAAATGGAAAGTAATTATATTTAATGATGGAAACAAATGAAAAGGTGGTGAGATTTATCCATGAGATCAGTTAGTGGTTCTCAAGGTGAACATGAATGAGTATGTGGCACTAACCAGGGGACTTTTCTGCCTGCTCCAAGGCTGGTAAATTCTCAAAGGTTCTACCAGCTCTGAGAGAACCCTCAGGGCAATGGCCTGGCCTCACCGCGGGACAGACACTGCTCCCACTGTGCCCAGCAGTTCTCATCACTGCCAGCTGTGAGCTGTGGGATGAAAGCAAATTATTTGGCATATCTCATAGCCAGTTTCTTCATTTATAAATTGGAGATGATTCTAGTGTCTACCTCATAGACTATTTAAGACTAAAGGAGATAATGTATGTCAATACAAGAAAGTTCTTCTAAAAATTCCTTCGTAAAACTAACGAACATACTGATCCTCCAGATAATAGTATTTGTGGTGTTATAGAAAATAAGCATTGGCAGCATGAGTGTCTCAGAAGCACAGTAGAATACACTTTACATAAGAGCAGAAAGAGCCTCATGGGGAAAAAACTTAGAGATAAATTTTCACAAGGAAAATGGAATGTTCCTTTAAATATGCATTTCTAGCGCCACAGAAATGACTGGTATACCGACAGAAAAAGACACTGTAAAAGCAAAATGTGCACCTTCTCTGTGGTTTCAGAAAAGCATGTAGTTTGCACATCATAACCAACAAACCAAAACACACATGAAACATGGGCCTTCTTGGAGACATAAAAAGTAACAGGGGAAATATCTGTAATTAAAGAAAATCAGTGAGGAAGACCAGGTAAAATGGCCATGGGACAAAGCAAGCCCACCCACAGGTAGCATCTCGCTCCTTGTCACCCACCTTTGTGAACCTATGATCACCTGGCCAAAGACTTGGCACTGGGGAAAACAGTGGCCAAGCTCCAACAGAGCTTGTGTTGATACCACAGGTCTCCAATTGACAAAGTCAGATAACCCAGGAAAATTAAGTTACTTTTTAGACTATAGCATGATAAGGAAATCTTGGAGGACCAGAAATAGCAAATGGTTCTTTCGTGTTAAAAGAGAAAAAAAAAAACCCTAATAGTCCTGGCTATTAAATGGATAGATCAGCTTCATTTTCATATCTGTAAGGATATTATATTTAAAAGTCATCTGTCAATATTGAACCAAGAAGACTGTGGGAAGAGGAAACCATTCCAGGCCAATTTCATTTCCGTCTAGGATAGACAGTGAGACTATGTAATAAAGGCAGAACAATGGACGTGAATTTTAAGGAAACGTGTGCCACCATCTGCTCACAGGACAGGCTGTCTGCGTGGGAGCAGGACTACCAGTGCCTTGGTCAGCCTTCCTCCTTGCCTTTCCTAGTCTCATACTGTCTCTCTAACCACCTGCCAGCTGGGGCTGCCTCTCCTTGAGGCTTGCTTGCCTCCTGCTGTGTTTGCTTTTAGATTTGTCACCAGCCACATCTGTTGTTTTCTAGACTTAAATGGCAGTAAACACTCTGGAGAAATGAGGGTAGGATTTGGAGTCAGAACAATAATGGATGCCGAGCGTTGTCCTTTACTTCTTGTGTGGACTTAGGTGGGTGACTGACCTTTTCTGACTGAGATAGCCTCTCTTATCCAGCAAGGATCAAAATACCTCCTTTCATGATGACTATGAGGATTAAAAATCAAGGGCATCTGTAATGCATGGTTCAATAAAGGTTTTATTTATTCCGAACTTCTGAGCTCACTCATCTCTTTTCTAGCTCTGCGCTTTATCTGGGTCCTTGATCCTATTGAAAGGTATATTTATGCTTCCAAAACTTGTCTAAGAATTCACTTTGTTAGGTATTTGATTCTCTCCATGGGACACCACTGTTCCCATATTTTAGTTTGGATTGGGAAAGCAAGCCCCAGGCCCAGAGGCTCAGGAATGTTGGCAGAAGGAAGTACATCTATTGCTCAGCCAGACCCCCTTGCAGGGACCTTTCCTCCCTTTCTTTTACATTCTCCATCTCCTTTCCTCCTTTTTTCCCCCCTTCTTTTTAATTTCTAAGCCTTGATGTTGACAGTGAGGAAATTCACAGAGCCTAAATATTTATACCTGACACCTAGATTCTTTTTAGGACTGATTATCTGGAAATTCAAATAACAACAGTATTTAAGTGCTGATTTAAATGAAATTGGAATCTGAAAGAGTGAAGGAACAGAAGCTCAGACCCCATGCCCCTTGGCGTCTGACCCCTGGCTGACTTGGCCGCACCTCATCGTTTGTCTCCTTAAAACTGATACACCTGGATGTCCACACAGCTGGTAAATATTTACTTGTGCAGGAGGGAGGGCATGGCAGTTTCTGCACAGGGTAAGTGACAAGACAGCTCCTCTCTCTGTGTCAATAGTGTGAAACAAACAGTGGCGATATGCAATGATGGCACACTATCTGTTAGGCTCAGAGAAAAGAGCTACTGATGGCCATGACCTCCAGACTCCCATCTCTGCACCTTTTAGAGCAGGAGCAGCCTGCTCAGAACAGGTTTTGCTTTCTGTCTGGTTGTCAGCTCTTTATTTCTGTGCTGACTTTTCATTTTGCTCAAAGGGTTTAAAATTTAAATGTGTCCATTGTTTTCTCTTTATTCTCAGTCTGCCTGTAACTTCTGTCTGGCAACTCTGCTGAAAGAAGAGAAAGGAGAAGGGGGAGAAGATATGCTAAAATGCTAAAGAGCCAATCATGACTAGGAAGAGGCAGCACTAAACTGCGCTCAAAAGCTAAAATGGACAACACAAAGTTGAGGAAACTGCCCCAAAAATAATGGTTTGTCTGAGATTGGGGGGCAGGGGAGGAGGGCTTTGTTCCTGAAGAAAAGAAAAACCAATGCAGTTTCCTTGATTAACTATTCAGATTTCTGTTCCACTATACCTTTCAGTTTGGGTAGGTAAAGTCTCAGAAGACAAATGAAATTGAAAAACTAAATTTTCAGTACAACCGAGGGAATTACTCACCCCTTTTAGGCACCTTAAGCTTTTCAGTATATCACAATATTAGTTTGTAGTAAATGACATCTGATGAATTTGGGTAAAGGGTAGATAAAAGTTCTTTGTACTATACTTAAAATTTTTCTCTAAGTTTGATATTATTTTGTAATAAAGTTTAAAAAAATAAAGCTAATACTTAAAAAAAAATAATGCATACCCCTGGTTGTGACAGTTAGATGGTTAGTCATAGCATAGGTAAACAATCTATATAATATAGAAGTGATACCATTTCTTCTTCGAACATTCATTTAGCCAACAACTACTGAGCCCCTTTAAGAACCAGCTGCTTCTCTGGTGGAGGGATATGGCTGTGAACAGAGAGAAAGGGAGATGTGGAGAGCAGAACCAATAAAATGACATTGGACTAGTCAAGATAGGATTGTTCCAGTCAGCCATGACACTTAGGTTCAAGAAGGAAACTACCTAAATCACACCAGACACTTCAGGCAAGGAGATATTACAGAGTGGGGGAAAGCCAAAATCCCCCACTTTGCAGTTTGGGGCTGGGGGTGGGGTGAGGCCAGGTGGACTAGCCTTTGTTCTTTTCTCACCAAGGATATAGGACGGGCCTTACCTAGAGGGTAGTGTGGAAAAGGCTTATAATGCTATGCAAAATTCTGTCAGTGGCCACAACTGTTTACTATACACATTACATCAAAGGGGATTTATAATAGGGGTTGCCATTAATCTCGGGCTCTCTTCCCCTAGAAAGCAGTCTGGGGTTCTCCTCCCTTAGATGAGATACAGAGGACCTTCCCAGGATGAACATGCAGAGGGACTCCCCTAGAATGACATGCAGAGACACACAGTCTCTCTCTCTCTCTGCTCCCCCAGTTGGCTGTACAGACAGGGACTCATTCACTCCCCTGGATGGACCCATAGAGGGACACGAAGCCTGAGAACTCACCTGGTTCGAGAAGGGGGGAGCAAAGAGTGGGGAAGGAGACATGCAACTTGTGCAGAGCTAGGGAATTACATGTGGTATAAGAGTTGGGGAGTGTGCACAATATCCTCCCCTAATTGGGTGTAGCGGCTGCCGGGAACTTTGAATTTATAGTTGGAATGCTAAGCAGTGAACTGTTATGTTTCTGAAAGATGGTATCTTTTGCTTGTCTGTTTTAAAGCTAGCGTAATTGGGAATTACTGTATATATTTTGTGTGTTTTTAAAGAGAGGGGGATTTAATGGCACAATTGCACCTTTAATTTGTATAACCCTCAAATAAACAAAATACCTTTCCTTTTCACCAAACTCTGTTATCAAGAGTCATTCCTGGCGGCAGGCAAATCCAGCCCATTAAAACTGGAGACCCCCTCCCCAAAGGGTCCTGTTACAGAGACACACCCAAGATATCTGCAAATATGATCAGAATAGCTATGTCTGTAGAGCAGGACTACCCATAAACAGGCTTCTGGGGAAGTTCTGCACTTGCCATCAGGGGTGCCAAGAAACTCATCAAAAGGACCCAGAAGGGTGGAGTACACCCTTTCAAGGTGTAACTGAAGCAGTTTTCAGACCGCTGCTGAGATAACTTGAGTTCCACACACCAGAGTGCTGCTCCATGCCACACTGATCTCCCTTGCCATTGGCCACCAAATGCTATGCTCTGCTGGACAGAGAACTTTTATCTGCCTTGCTGCCCATTGGGCTCCAGAGATCCTTCCTTACAATACACTGACAACTCCCTTACCTACCATAGTGTCTCCTGGGTCTGCAGACTGAGACTGTGCAACTTGAATTCATTATCCCCCTCCCCCATTGATTGTTGTGTGTGTGTGTATCATATTCCTCTTAGATTGTTAGAATATAAGGATATTAATGTGTGTTGATGTTCTACTTTGAACCTGCATGCAATAAAAGCTAAGTGAATGGCATAGTTACTGTGTGTGACTCTTGTCTATTTCTTGGTGCTTAGCAGGCAATGTTACAGAGCAGGAACCAGGTTTGGGTCTGAGAAACAGTTGATTAATTAACATATTGATTAATTAGTGGAAAATACCTAAAGATTATAACTAGTTTGATCTCCTTATTAAATAAGAGGTTAAACATGCCTAGGACTCCAACTTGTTTATATCACATAAATAGCTAATGAGAGAGTAGGACTAGGTCTAAATTCTTTTGGTAATTGGATCTTCTTTCAGTGTTTTTTAAAACAAAAAATTTTTTAAAGATTTTATTTATTATTTTTAGAAAGAAGGGAAGGGGGAGAGGCAGAGAGGGAGAAAGACATCAATGTATGGTTGCTTTTCACCTGCCTCCAGTTACAGATGTTGCTGGAGACCTGGCTTGCAACCTGGTTATGTGCCCTAGCTGGGAATTGAACCAGTGACCTTTGGGTTTGCAGACTGGCCCTTATCCATTGTGCCACCAGCCAGGGCTCTTAAAACAAAATTTTATCTTTATTTCTTGTTTTAGTTTTCCCAAGGACATCTTCCTTTCAAGGCTTCCAGTCCTTGAACACACAATCATAAGGAACCACCCAAATCTCATCTGTAATGAAGCTCAAACAAGAATTTAACAACAATAAACATCATATTGACTCAACCACATGAGATTAATTCTGAAGGACACCTATGACTGGCTGGTAACATGGTATAATGGAGTGAGTTTACAGTACATTATATGCACATTGGGCAAGCAGCATTCATATGCCCAAGTATTTGTTAATTAGTGATCTATAATTGCCAGGCAACAAGCAGGAGCTGACTTGCAGCAGAATTTAGGAACAGTTGGGTACAAAGTGACCATATCTTGATTGACACTGTCTTCAAAGGCCTCCTAATCCCAGTATCTATGTGAATTGTTCTACGACCCAAGCTGAGTTACCAACTAGGCTGGATGTTGATGGAAAATACTCTAAAACAAATAGGACTTAGATTTCTTGCTTATTATGATAAGATTAGCATTTGCAGATAGGCTTCTGGAAGGCATTTTCTTTCTTTAATGACAGAATTAAATTGACTCTGAGTCAGGTGTCTGTGGCTCCCATGGTGCTTATGTTAGGCTAAGTTTAATTTTTACCATCTAAAATATGGACAAACGGAGTCAATCTTTCTATATAGATTTTTCCAAAAGTGAGTTACATTGTATTCATGACTGAAATATTTATGAAAGTAGGATGCACACATGAAAAATATTTTCAAAGAAATTTAGCTAATGTGAATTTGCTTCTCAGGAGAGCTGAGATTCTCATTCCTTACCAGAGCTGTGTGATGGCCACCTTTGTCCATAACGTTGATCACTGAGCCTTGACATACACACAAAGGTGCTTTGTTTTTATAGTTAGTTATACTTGACCAGTTGTGGAAATAATTTTCAATTATATTTCCTGCATAGAAGGGTTCAAAGTGGGGTGCAAAGTAATGCAGTGAATGTTCCTCTAGTTAACTGGTTGCAAGTATGGGTACACACAGCCCAAAGACACCTGCTGTTTGGTTTCTGTGTTGGAATTTAAGAGGACTAGAAGATGGAGCTCCTCATGGGGCAAAAAGTAGTTTGGGAAGATTTGGGAGATAGCTTTATAAGGTCTGGACAGAGAAGGTGACAACTGAAAGCTATTGCTCTGAGACTAGGGTAACCAACTTCTCTTTCTCCCCTCACACAAGAAAATGAACAGAGAAAGGAAGCAAGAAGACATGAGGAGGGCTGCTCTTGGCCCAAATCTCAAGGGCGTTATGCCCACCTAACATGCTGCACTCTAACAATTACATGAAGCCTGAAGAGTCTATTTGATTATTAAACTAAATCTGACTTATTTCTTCCTTCTTTGTAGCTTATTAAACATATTGCTTCATCATATGCACACAGCTCTAGAAACTAGAAAATGTAAGAAATATGCATGGAAATAGCTCTCCTTATTGATAAGTGAGAATATAAGTGACTAGGGCATGGCAAGGTGAGGAAGACTAGAGTAGAATATTGGGAAAATTCAAAGGAGAAATGTGTTCCTACTTTAAGGCAATAGTCTAGGACTGGAAAGGAGAGAATATGTATGAAATATTTAACAAAGAATTCCCAGAATTTTACGACATGACCTTGTTTTTAAAGGTTAGTCATTGGGTTAACATAAGGGGGATGGGTTAAATCAAGGCCACTTTAGAAAACTTTTGTTCTGCAGGTGATGGTTCAGATTTGCCCTCCTGAATTTTAATTGGCCATTCTGAGAACATGGATAAGTAATGACTTTCTTTCTTTTTCTTTTCTTTCTTTTTTTTTTTTGTATTCTTTCTCTCCACTTTGTGAAACTCCTTTGACCCTCTCTGCTCTGGTTGAACAATAAAATCAATGGCATTAGTGCAACTTGAGGAGAGAAAAAGGGAGTACCTCAGGGTCTGCATGCTCTTTTTCTGAGAGGAAATTAATTAGGATGTTCTTTAGTCAATGCCTAAAAGTGTTGAGATTCCTATAACAGATGAAGCCCTGGCAGTGTAGAGGACAAATGAAAGGCTCAGGAAGCATAAGCTTTTCACCTAAAAAGACAAACCGCCTTCACAACAAACAATCCATCTCTCCCAATAAGAAAATGAGAAAGATAAGGGTTCTGCTTCACCTACATCCATGCATGGGCCTGGGAGTAAAAGTTTTCCATCTTAAACTCCAAGGACAGGTGTAAACAGAGGCTCAGAGCTTCCTGGGAGACTGATTACAAAGAAAAACTAATCAGAAGCCTTTCATCTCTGACCCTTTACCTTTAGTTCTATTCTGGGGCATGGAGGTGACAGGGTTTGTTTCTTTGTGCCCAAGGAAGTGATAGGCAGCATGCTGATCAATATATCCATTTGGTGGTGTCTCAGAACTTAGAAGAGAAGCCAGAAAATGAAGCAGAAATCAATAATTCGGGTCTGGTAAGAAGGAGGTTATCATCACATTAATTTCATTTCTAAAAAAGAATAAAACAAAGGCAAACCGATTACTTTTGTGGTACTTAAAACATGAATGCACTTTCTAACGAAGTGAGGAACTGAGAACCTTGGGTTTTAGTCAACTTAATGCCCAAGATGAGATGCAGCTGAATTTCTCAGATCTTCTATTCTCTGTGCTATTCACCATGCTTGATAGCCAGTCATCATCAGTTGGCCAATAACTTGTGGAAGAAAAACAAGGAAGAATTTCTGACAACAAATCTCAGGTTTTTGAAATAGTTACTTCAATAGATAAATGGGGAAGCTTGGGAGAAATCAACAAAGCAATTAAGAGACTGGAGGAGTTGATTTATGGGAAAGATCATTCCTTTGATGTTTAGCTGGGCTAATCAATGATTCTTTTTTTCTTTTTGACATGGATTTAGGGAACAGGAGATAGGTAAAGGATTAAGATTAGTAACCTACAAATATCTGAAATAAATAATTTTACAGGAGGGAATTGGCCAACATAATTGAATAGAAGTAAGAAATTAATTCAAAAAGTATTTATGTCACAACCTTTTGTCCCTCAGTCAACTCTTTTTTATTACTTCTTATATTGAATATACATTTACTGGCTCTTTGTTCATTTAAAACAGAAAAAAAAGTTAAATTCTTAATAGAAGGATGCTTGAAATATGAACACATTTGCCTTTAGAAAACAGTAAAAACTCGCCCCATGAGATATTTAAAATTACATCAACACATGTTATATTAGAAGGCAATGAAAGGACTAAATCTGTCTCCTCCATCTCTTCCATTTCTTGTGGGAAATGTTTAAAAATTTTTTTTTAATTTTATTTTTGTTGTATTACATCCATCCCCTTTTTGCTCCCTTCTGTCCCCCACCCCACCCACCCATTCCCCCCAAAGTCAATCCCACCTGTTGTCCATGTCCATGGTTCCTTTATACTAGGTTCTTGTAAAAATTTTCAATGTATTTTCTTTTACTTTTGTTTTAATTGTTGCCACTGCTGCTCAACTTATTTCTTTTTAAACTTAGAAATTTAATAAACCCACTCTTCTAATTAGCAAAAGATTAAGATTTGGGGGATTTGGCTTAGACAACACAGTATCTACTCAATTCCTATTTGATTTTTAAAAAGTAAAAGGCATACACTAGAGGCAGGTGCTAAGAGTTACATTGTTAGAGTCAGCACCAGCCAACATTCTGTTAGGCAGGTATATAGTATATACATACGTAAAGTGTACACCTGCCATGCCTGTTAGACAGCCCACCTGGTCTTCCTGCTCTTCATAATACTGGATCTTGTCACTTGCCAACTTAATTATGTCACTTGTCCTGTAAGTGGCTTGTCATTATACTTGGAATAAAAAATGAGCCCCTTACTACATATTTCAAGGACCAACAAGACAAGATCTTTCGCTTGCCTCCCTGATTTCTCTTCCATATCTCCTCCACCTTGCTCTGCTTTGCTTCATCCAAACGCACCGAACCCAGTCTTGATTCTGAGGTTCAGCTATTCCCTCTGCCTGGATCCCTCTTCCTGCGGGTCTGCTCAGGACTGACACCATCTGTTCCTTCAGGTCTTGTTCAGGCGACATCCCTTCAGAGGGGATGCCTCTGACTGAGCTATATCAAGCAGAACACACAATTGCTGTCATAGTTTTTGACTTTCCCAGAGTATTTATTGAATCATGTTATTTATTCACTTACACATTTATTATTTATCTTCTTCATTAGTTAGTGGTCTTCATGAAAGAGGGACTGTCCTGGCAGTTGCAGGGTCTCCAGCATTTGGGGCAGTATAAAGCACAGGGTTGGCACCTGATATGTATTTGTTGGAAGAAAGACAGGAAGGAAGAAAGCAAGGGGATAAAAAGAGAGAAGGCAGAAAGGGAGGGATGGAAGGAGGAAGAGTAATGCATGATACCATTACCATGGGGCTCTAGAAAGAAGCAGAAATATCATGCTGGCAGCTCCCGAAGAGCAGAGGCAATGTTTTTCTGTTACCAGTGACACCCCTTGTGCCAAGCACATTTAAAGATATTTTAGAGAGAACAGAAATGTAAAAAATATGCTAAAATTTATAGTTAAGGATAATCATGGAAAGGTTCATAGAAGGATGCTTGAAATATGAACACATTTGCCTTTATCCATGTGGAATATTTTCTAAGACCCTAAGTAGGTGCTTGAAACCTTGGATAGTAGTGAACTCTATATACAGTATGATTTTCCCTATACATACATACCTATGATAAAGTTTAATTTATAAATTGGGCACAATAAGAGATTAGCAACAATAATACTAAAATAGAACAAATATAACAATATACTGGGTAGGTGGGTAAGGGGACAGAGGGGAGTAAAAAAGGGGATGGATGTAATAAAACAACAAAATTAAATTAACAAACAAACAAAAAATATACTGTAATAAAAGTTATGTGAATGTGAATTTGTCACAGAGTACAAGCTAGTGTATATCACAGATGGGGTCTGAGGGCAGGACATCTAGCTCCAGAATTTGAGCTCATAATCACCTGTGATCTAGTAACTGTTGGAGTTGAAGTCCCATTTGCACTGAGAGAGAAGGTTCACAGAGTGGGGTATGAATAACAGACCAGAGAACAGGTGGTAAGTGGCACAGACATGATGAGGGCATGGAAGAGGCAGAGGTGAAGAGTTCTCAAACCATATCCAGCTCACAAGAGTGGACTTGCTCTTTGGAGCTTTTCCTGACTTTCTGTTTTATTCTGTGCCCTAACACAGTGCTGATCTAACAAATGTTTCTTGATCTGATAAGTAGGGTGACTCTGGAGACTACTAATAAAAGCAGTGAGATGAGGTAAAAAGAATTGGTTGGGCCTAGGTCATTGAGACACAAGAATATGGGAAACATAGAAGGCCAGAGCAATTATTAGAAATTTTAGGTAAGTTAATGAGATGGTGCGTGGCAAAGATGGGAAAAAAGAAATTTAAGACAAAGGGACAAATTAGGAAATTAAGAAACTGTGTCCACTCAAATAATGGAGTAATGATAAAATAATAATAAGATTAACAAACTACTAGAAGTGAACATTGATAGATGAAATAATGAATAAGTATGATAGATAAATACAATAAATATTATATTAAAAAGGAAGAAAATTCTGATATGCTACAATATGAATGAACCTGGCAGATATTGTGAAGTAAAATAAGCCAGGCACAAAAGGACAATTACTGTACAATTCAGTTTATATGAGATATCTAGAGTAGTCAATTTTACAAATTCAGAAAATAGAATAGAGAGGCTAAATGAAGTGCAGGAGGAATAGGGAGTTATTGTTTAATGGGTATAGAGTTACTTTTGGAATGACAAAAAAATATCTGGAGATGGATAGTGGTAATGGTTGTACAACAATGTAAATATACTCAATACCTCCAATCTGTACACTTAAAAATGGTTAAATTGGTAAATTTTATGTTTTGTGTGTTTTGCCATTATTAAACAAATAATTGGGACAGAAGAAAGACAGATAGAGGATGGCCCTGCATTTTGGGATTGAATAAATGGGGGACAGCAGAAATGAAAAGTCAGGAGGCCAGCTGAGATGCAGGAGTATGTTTTTGGAGTAAATTTGGAGGTGCCTATGAACATTTCATTGATTGGCAGGTATGAGGTCTTCATTGTCTGGCCCTCAGTTTGACAGGGAGGAATTTATAGACATCATATTGAACAAATTAGGCAAGAGACTCATGACACAGGCTTGTGGGGGTGCTTAGTTCATTTATTCACTACTTGCATATTTCTAAGGGAAATAATAGACCATTAACATGCTGTCTAGGTTGTAACCTTTGGGGATATGTCTTTAAGGTTGCTTTGAAGGAATTCATACAGAGAAAATTTATTAGTTCCTCCTAAGTGCCTGGAAATGCCTTCCTCTGTGGATAAAATCTCCTTCCTGAGGTTGAGTTCTTTCATCCTACAGCACACACAGCCAGGGGATCAGACTGTGTGGATTCACTGCAGAGTAGTCCAATCCTGCCCACAGGACCCAGCAGGACGATGCCCTTGGCACCACCCTAAGCAACCTTGATAAAATGGGTGACCATATCTGTGGGCTCATGGAGAGATTTCCAGATGCCTTATCTAGGCCCTGAAATCGGGCGCTTGGGCCTGACTCACCCCCATGTTTGCCAGCAGATCCTGAAGGTCCACAATGTGAGGAAATCAGCAATACACAATTGGGGAGGTCTTTTGTATGGCAACTAGCTCCACTTTTCCTGGCTCAAAATAGCACCTATGCTATGGCAACATGACGTTCAGGGGCACTTCTATTTCAGTTGTTCAGTAGCAGCCTCCTACAGTTTTATGTTACACTGAATGACAAGGGATGTTTCCCTTAATATTATGGCATCACCTACAAAATGACTGAAACACACGTTTGCTGTGAAGTACAGCGTAGGAAATGTAGTCAATAATATTGTAATAACCATGCATGGTGCCAGGAGGATACTGGAAATAAGGGGGAGGATACTTTGTAAAGGACATGGTTTTCTAACCACTATGCTGTACACCAGAGACTAATACAAAATAGTAAAAATCGTGTTCAATGTGAACTCTAATTGAAAAAGAAAAAAAAAAAAAAAAAAAGATGGTCAAACTGTAACATAAAAATTACACTGAAAATTTTTGGGATTTTTATAGGGAATAGTCTATTGCCTATGAATTATTGTCTTTGGTATCTGATGGGTACTAGGCTTATCAGGGTGATCACTTTATAAATCATATAAATGTCTAATTCCTATGTTGCATACCTAAAACTAATATAATATTGTATGCCAACTAAAACTCAAAAATAAAAATATAGTTTATTTATTTTTAAAAGTTTTTTAAAAATTGAATTTATTGAGGTGGCATTGGTTAATAAAATTATATAGGTTTCAGGTATACAATTCTATAATACATCAACTGCCTACTCCAGTAGGCAGAGATAGAGGTGTTAATTTGGTTGAAAGAGGCAATATTTCAAGTGGTTTCTTTTTTTGATGCTGAGGATATTTTTCACACCTGGAGGCAATGTATAACAGTGGAATGCACTTTTCTTATCTACTGGGGTCAGGCTCCCTCTGAAAGCAGATGTGGGAAGGACATTGGGCCTTCAGGTCAGAGCATATATGCAAGCTGAGGGTAGAAATTGGTTCCTTGGGACCATCCATGCAGACAACCTCCTGGACAGTCTTCATATACCTCGAGGAAAATGTAGACTTCTTTAGAAAATCAAATCAGAGCACCAAAAAGAAATGCAGTATTGCATGGTGTGTTCTCCCTACTCTCTGCTACAGACATAGACAGTTTCAAACAGATAACAATTCATTGCACTACTGAGTATGATCAGCATATGAGATTCCCCAAATACCTTAATAATGTAATTTTTTTATTCACCTACTGTGTCCAGGCATTATGTTACTGGGTACTGAGAATCCAGTGGCAAATAACTGTGAATTTGGGGTCTGAGGCAATAGGACATGGTATTGTAAGATAAGGGATAAAGAAAGTTGGTGGATTTAAACCTATATAGTCTATATAATTTTATTAACC
Source organism: Noctilio leporinus (assembly GCA_004026585.1). Taxonomy (NCBI): domain Eukaryota; kingdom Metazoa; phylum Chordata; class Mammalia; order Chiroptera; family Noctilionidae; genus Noctilio; species Noctilio leporinus. Next base: position 80,105 of record PVIW01004621.1, on the reverse strand, counting down.
AATATCACCCCAATCAATTCAATAAAAATGAAAGTCAATACAAAATTAATATCTATCTATATATAATTTTTTTAATGATGAAGGAGGCAGAGGGTCTAGGATGATCCTCATTGGTCCTCATATTTTAGCTTTGAATTCCTGGAGTGAAGTCAGAAACCAAACCAAATTGGAGAGAGAGGTGGTGAATTTGTTCTCTGATCTGTGATCTGGGATGACTGGGGGTGCTATGGGCCTCATGTGTAATCAGAAGATATAATCAATTATAGTTCATTATCTATTTTTAATTGAAATTCAAAAAATACTCAGTATGGATGCATTTTATACAATGCAAGTTTCAAGAGTTTCAAAGATGAAGAAACAAGATACTTTGTCTCAAAAAGTTCACAGTCTAAAGAACAAGGCAGATATATAAGAGAAGGGAAAAGAGAACAGGTATGGGTTCAGTTTAGGCTTAGACATGGAGCAGGCTCTAACCTGGATCAACCACTTACTAGGATCCAAGAGCTACTAGTAGTAGAGTTTATCTGATTTGAGCCTCTAGCCTTACAGATAAGTATTTAGGCAGTTTCTCCCCGCGCTGACGTTCAGGCACTGCTAATATCAAAAGACACTCTTTGCATGTACTCATATTCTTCATCTCAGAACTCCACTACAGCCCCAAAGAAGCATCAAAGGCCCTTTCAGAGGCATGCTCCAAAATGGGAGGTCACTTCTCACCAGCTTCATAGAGAGGTTTGTGGAGACTATACACTAATAAAGGTAGAACCCAGGATATTTTCTGGAAAAGTACTGAGCAGCTACTTTAAATATTTCCCATACTAGGCAATGGGAGCCCTAGAGAGAATATTCTTTTTCTTTTTAAAAAGATTTTATTCATTATTTTTAGAGAGAGAGAGAAGGGGAGAGAGGCAGAGATGGAGAGAAACATCCATGCATGGTTGCCTTTCACCTGCCTCCAGCCATACACCTGGCTGGAGACCTGGATTGCAACCTGGGTATGTGCCCTGGCGGGGGAATCGAACCAGCGACCTTTGGGTTTGCAGGCCAGTGCTACCAGCCAGTGCAAAATATTCTTTATTTACATGCATACTATGCTTTTTCTAACAGGAACTTCATCTTGAACAAATTCATCTTTTAAGGAAGGTGACAAACAAATGTCTAAATGAAAGACAGGAAAAAACAAGTGGCTTAAATAGTAAAACCTGTTCTAGGTCCTCATTTTTCACCTGGCCTGCTTTCTGATAGATCTCCAGCCCAAATGGCTCACCACCACTAGCAGTGGGTTAATGTGTTCTTCAGCTCACAGTATCTCCTTTAAACACAAAGGCTCTGTGGGCGCAAGTAACTACTTCTTTTAACAGCAACTCCTCCCTGATTCCCTACAGTGACCCTTCTGGCACACCTCACCAAATGTGGATGGGCTGCAGGGGCCCAGACACTGGGTTCCCCGTAGAATGATTTATACAGGGAAGATCTATCCAAGATTCAGCTCAAACAAAATATTTCCTTCTATTCCCCACAGGATTGTCCAGCTCTTGGAACTTAAGACTAACCTCAGGGCTTGAACTTCCTCTTCTCACAAATGGGTTCCCCCATCACACATTGTTTGGAATACCCGAAAAAATTGTTTTAAAGCATCCTCAATTTTTTGCATTTGTTTTTATCACTAAAAAAAAAAAGAATGTAAACCTGAATGTGTAGTCTCTTTTATATATACTAATATAAAATAGTTTTGTTTCACTTTTTGAATTCTTTTTTTTTTTCTTTTCTTATGGACCTAGGTTATGGATCAAGAGATCCACACTCACTGACTGATCTCCAGTGGATGCAGTCATCATAAAGAGAGCAAAGTAAGAGAGTAAGTTCAGACGTTTGCAAGGTATAAAATATACAGATTCTAATATTTAGACACTGAGTCACTTCAAATGGCATACTAAACAACCAACAATTGATAACTCTTTTTATCATGGTTTCATCAGAAATTTTCACAGAATATTTCCTGCATCTATACATACTAGAAGCTAATTGTTCAAATGTGGAACTGTGTTTACCAGATCATGTATTTTCTGTAGACTTCTCAGAAGACCAATTGTGGGAAAATGTAAACAAGTGCAACCACTATGGAAAACATTACAGTGGGCCCTCAAAAAGTTGAACATAGAATTACGAATAACCCAGCAATTCCATTCCTGGGTATATATTCAAAACAACTGAAAACAGAGCCTAAGTCTTGAAGACATATTTGTACACTCATGTTCATAGAATATTATTCATACTAGTTAAAATGTGGGAGCAATCCAAAGATCCATTGACAGAGCAATGGATAACTTGATAAACAATGGAATATTGTTTAGCCATATGAAGATGTAAAATGCTGATACATGCAACAACAGATGAACCTTGAAGACATAATGCTAATTGAAATAAGACAGTTATAAAAGGACAAGTATTGTATAATTCCACTTATATGAGATACCTAGAGCAGAGCAGTCAAATTGATAAAGATAGAGTAAAAACAAGGGGCTGGGGGAGGGGTAATGGAGAGTTAGTTTAAAGTGATATAGTTTTAGTTTGGGAATATTAAACAGTTCTGGAGATTAGCCATACAAGAATATGGATATAGTTAACACTAGTGAACTGTACACTTAAAAACAGTGAAGATAGTAAATTTAGTATTAAATGTGTTTATTATAATTTTTAAACTTTCATCATTAACTGTGTATATACTAAAATATCATGAATTGTACACTTTAAATAGGTCAATTGTGTGATGAGAATTATATCTCAATAAAGCCATTGAACGTTTTTTAAATCCACAATTAAAACCATTATTTACTTCCGCATTTTCTGAAGATTAGAATTTAAGTCAGGCTAGTTCTGGTTTGGAGTTTCTCCGAAGGTAGTAGTGAAGGTGTCAGTCAGTGCAGCCACCATCTGACTGCCTGGCTGGGGCTGGAGGATCCATTAACAAGAGAGTTTTTCACATGGCTGGGGGTTGGCTCTGGTTGTTGTTAGAAGGCCTCAGTGCCTCTCCATCTGCTGCCTTTCCTCAAAGCAAGAAACTCAATTAAAAATTTTTTACTTTTTATTTTTTAATAAAATAAATTAAAGAAATTATAAGACTACATAGAGGTCAGTCTGATAGACTCTAAACCCTTTTCTATACTTCCAAGTGTTGATGGCTTCCAAAAGATCGGTAATTGGATGGTATAGTAAGGAGACACAATTCTAAAGAATCCCCAGGAGGTATGACCTGTTGTTAGAGTATTTACAAACAAAAACCAGACTTGCCAGGAACACTTGGGACATGTTTCAACTTTCACAATAGCCAAAAAAGAAAGTTAATCTCCCAGTTTCAACTCTAAGAACTAATGGAACCAAAAAGGAATCAGAATTATGTTAGCCTCGAGTGGTCAAGGTACATGTCAAATGACCAGGAAATTACTTATATTATTGTATTTATGAAAATTAGAAATATATTGGTATTTTTCCTGGGGATTGTAGAAGAATATTTTAGCAAGAAGTATGTTTTATTTTTCTAAATAGCAGACTAGAACTGAGATTTAGTCCAAATTATTCTGATTTTTAGTGTTATCCAAAGGTGAATTTAGCTGAAATTAATGAAGTTAGATTTTAGGGTCTTCATTTATGTTGGCTCATTCCAACTCTAGAAAGGAGCCTGTGTTCAGTTGGTCTATTTTTAAAAGTTTGAAAAAATAAGATGTTTTACAATAGTCTATTAAGATTTTCGTATCTTTCCACTTAGCTTTCTCCTCCATCACATTTCACCAGATAGTGTTGGAGTGCTCTTCTACATTGTATAGTTGGCTATGATGGTAGCTTATAAAAAATACCGATGTCAGTGAAAATGATCCATAGTTTATAACACAACACTACGAGAAGACCATCAAGGACAAATTGAATGTATGTTGCCCATTCCAAAAGTATTTACAAGTAGTTACTTTACAAAAAATTTAAATGTCCTAAAGTCTTACACTCATATATAAAAGAAACTTGACAATAATTGTTAAGATTTACATGATATTACCAATGACAAGCTCTGAAACTGCAAAAAGCTGGGTAGGTAATATAGTCAATAATAGTGTAATGGTTGTGTATGGTGCCATCTGAAAATATCAGGGGAATTACTTTGAAAAGGGTATGATTGTCTCACCACTATGCTATACACCCAAAACTATAATAAAATAATATTGAATGTCAACTGGATTTGAAAAATAAAATTTAAATATCTTTTTAAAATCTGCCAACCATGCTAAAGAAAGGCAATATTCTCTTTAAGGAAAATTCTATTATAAAATTGATGTTATATATAGAGTCACTTAAAGAGTATGTCATCAAAAACATAGGCTAAGTGTTATAGAGATATGTCAAACAATTAGTTAATACAATGTACTGGTTTTTTGGATTTGGTGCTTTTTTTTCTGATGTGTTGTTAACTTTTTAAAACTTGTAGTTTGCAATGCTTCTTTTCTCATTTAAGAGGAAAAAAACATTTATACGTAACATACCCATAGTTACAGAGTACTGAAATAATGAAAGTACAGATGTAATAATATTAGGTATTGATTTAAATATCAGTAGTGCTTTATCATAATTACTGTGCTTTTTAAGAATTCTGACAGAATAAGTACATTAAAATATTTATTTTTCTCGTATTTTGGTATCTCATTGTTAAACTCATAGCCCTGATCTATTAACTTACACTTAACATAGCATTTGTCTCCAGAAGGAGACATTTGCTTCTAAAAGGAGAAATTGAGCTAGAAACCCTCAGGTTAAAAGGAGTGAACTGCATGCATCCTTCACATTGCTGGCTTTGCTTTCCTTTGAGGTTCCTGGAAATGACAAGCTCAAATTTGGATAGCAATGAAAAGGATTTCTTTGAAGATAAATTAAATGAAGAAAGTATGATTCCCACATTGGTTCCAGTTAATAAGGAAGGTAATGAAGAACATCAAATGGAACCAAGTGTTTCTTCAACCTCAGGAGCCAAGCTGAAGATGCCTAGGACAAACAATACAATTTATCTTCCTCAAATGAATGAACAATTCAAAGCTTGCCCAAAACCAATTTTTCCCTTGCCAACCATTTTGCTTTTAATTAATAAAGTGTGTCATGACACTTTGCAGAACTGATGCCAACAAATTAATTTGAGTACTGAAGGCAAGAAAATAGAGACTTATATGAGAAGGAACATGTTTACTCTGAAGAAAGATAAGTGAGTGAGGAATATGAAAACAGAATAAAGAGCATTGCTGAAATACCACAGGATGCCACAGTGCATCCATGTTCAATGAAATGCAAGATGGTGACCAAGAGAGCAAGGAGTGAGAAAAGTTGTAAGGTAAGTAAGAGACAAGAAGGGACCAATACAGCTGAACTGAGAACTTTAGTGCAGGAGGCCATGTTAGCAGCATGGTCTAGAATTGCTGCAAAAGCCATGCAACCTAAGGCTGTGAATTCATGTTATATTCCTGTTCCTGCTGAGAACTATCTGCTGCACACATCTGGTATCAGGTGGTATGTGGTCCATGGCAGGCCTCTCTTGGCAGACAAAGAGGGGTGGGTTCATCTGGAGTTCCATGCAAGTCAGGCCTGGGTGCCTGACACTCCCAAGAAGATGATCTCTCTCCTTCTGTTACTGGACAGCACTTTTCTATCCTTAGACCTAGAAGATAATGTTATGCTCTGAATGTGTTAAGAGGAATAAAAGGATGATGGAAAGATTAACTAAAATGAAGAAGAAGAAGAAACCCCATTTGAACATACCTACATAATTCCTTTAGGACAGGTCATGTCTTAATAAAGAAAAAATGGTGAATACTCATAGCTAAATTGAAAATATATATATACATCATTTGTTTCATCTTTAATAACTTATCTTTCTAACTGAAGTTATTTATTTCCTTTAATATTTTAATTAATGGCCATGTGCTAATGCTTTATTCCTAGACAAAATATCTAAAATGCTTAACTAAAAACTATATTCATCAAAACAAAAATATTCCTATTTAGACTTCTGGCCAAGACGGAAGTATAGGTAGACCCACTGTGCCTTCTTTACAACTAGAAGAAATTTATATCTACCTCAAAACTAAATAAAAACAATGCAGAAATTTCAGAAAATCAAACTACATGGAAGTACAACAAATGAAGAAGTAAAGAAATACTCATCCAAGCCCTGGCTGGTGGCACATTGGATAAGGCGTTGGCCTGCAAACCCAAAAGTTGCTGGTTTGATTCCCCAGCCAGGGCATATAACCAGGTTGCAAGCCAGGTCTCCAGCCAGGTGTATGGCTAGAGGCAGGTGAAAAGCAACCATACACTGATGTTTCTCTCCCTTTCTGCCTCTCTCCCCTCCCCTTTCTCTGAAAATAATAAATAAAATCTTAAAAAAAAAAAGAAAGAAAGAAAGAAAAGAAATACTCATCCAGACAGGTAGGAGGGGTGGAATCAGGGAGGAGGGCAGCAGCAACAGCACTGTAGCTGAGGTTGCAGCAAAATGCACTATCATACAGTTAAACCTGGGAAGTGATCCAGGGGCCAGGCTGAGCAGCTCACGGTTCCAGCACTGGGAAATATAGAGCAGTAGCTGTGGCAGCAGCTCAAGGACTAAGACTGCAGTGAAAAGTGCAATCATACATTTACACCTGGGAGGCAATCCACAAGCCAAACTAGGCAGCTCACAGTTCCAGCAACAGGAAAAATAGAGCCATATTGTTTCTGACTATGAAAACTAGTGTAGGTTGGACTAGAGGAAGAAACAGCCTGTCTCAACAGGGAAGCGGCATTGTTATCTCTTGGACCCCTCCCCGACATACAGCATTACAATGTGATTAAATGGATTGCCCTGTGATGCTGATGAATTTCTAATGCTCCACCCCTTACAACATAACAGGTGCAACAGAAATACCTAAGACAAAGAGGTAAACACAGAAAGCTGTTAAGCTGAGGAAGCAGAAAAGTATGGCCCAAAAGAGGGAGCAGATCAAGATTCCAGTGGGAGAACTGAGTGACAAAGAGCTAGCCAACCTAACATCCAAGGAGATAGACAATCTAATAGATGCAGAGTTCAAAAAGCTGGTAATTAAGATGCTGACAGACTGGACAGATATACTTAAGCAACAGCAAATGCAGAAAGGAAGAAGTGAAGGCTAGGCTATGTGAAACAAAGAAAAATCCACATGAAACAAGGGTGAAGAGAAGAAAACTGGGGTTCAAATCAATGAAACAGAACATGAGGAAGAAATAAACAGTCAACCAGTACGGAAAGAAGAAATAAGAATTGAAAAAATGAGGAAGGGCATAGGAATCTCTGAGACAACTTTAAATGGGCCAATATCTGAAGCATAAAGGTGCCAGAAGAAGAATAAGAAAGTGAAAACTTTTGTGAAAAAATAATGAAGAAAAACTTCCCTAATTTGATGAAGGAAAGAGACATACTAATCCAGGAAGCACAGAGTCCAAAACAAGTAAGACTCAAGGAGGACCACACAAAGACACATCATAATTAAAATGTCAAAGGTTAAAGATAAAGAGAGAATCTGAAAAGCAGCAGGAGAAAAGAGAGAGTGACCTGTAAAGGGGTTCCTTTAAGACTGTCAGCTGATTTCTCTAAAGAAACTTTCCAGGCAAGAAAGGCCTGGCAAGAAGTATTCAAAGTGATGAAAAGCAAAGATCTACAACCAAGATTACTCTATCCAGCAAAGCTATTATTCAGAATGGAAGGGCAGATAAAGTGCTTTCCAGACAAGGTAAAACTAAAGGAGTTTGTCATCACCAAGCCATCATTACATGAAATGTTAAAGGGGCTTACTTAAGAAAAAGAGGATCAAAATTATGAACATAAGAAGACAACAAACTTACAACTATCCACAACAGATTCTAAAAAATAAAAATAAAAACAAACTAAGCAGGCAACCAGAGAGGGAACAGAATAAAAAATGTGGGGAACATTTGGAGGAATGTCAGCTGGGAGGAGGAAGGGGAAGAAGGAGGGAAATGTACAGGGATTAAGAAGCATAGTTGGTGAGTACAGAACAGACAGGGAGGTGTTAAGAATAGTATAGGAAAGGGTAAAGCCAAGGAACTCATGTGCGTGACCCATGGACATGAACTAACGGATGTGGGATGGCTGGAAGGAGGGGGGCTGGGTGAGAGGGAGCAAGGGGAAAAGAAATTGGGACAAATGTAATAGCATAATCAGTAAAAATTCCACAATAAAAAAATACCCCTGTTTATTATTAATACCAGGGCATCATAATAAATTCTAAGTTATAATTTCTATAATTTAAGTTTATGCTATTTGCATATTTATTGGCAAAAAATAAAAATAAAAAAGGTTTTTACTAAACACATAAGTTAAGATGGCAGCCCTAGAGGAATACTATGTATTTAAACTATCTCTGAACAATAACAAACTAACATTCTCTAGAAATCATTGATTAGTTAAGACTGTTCAGTTTGCAAATGACAGAAAACCCAACTGAAACGGAAAAAAATCCAACTGAAACCAATGAAATAAACAGGTTTCCTGGTCATAAGTGGGAAGTGTAGGCAGAAGGACCTGGCAGGAGATCCTAGCCTGGCCTCCATCAACATCACAGCCTTGCTTACCTCTGTGTCAGTGCCATTCTCAAATAGATTCTCCCTTCCAGCAATTCCAAGATTATGACTTGCAACCCCAAACCCACAGGTGGGACTCCTTAACTTCGATGAACCTACTTGGATAACTAACACTGGGTCCAGAAAGAGGCACTAGGCCAACAGGGCAGGACTGAGATAGGATGCTGTTTTATTAAAGAGAGGAAAATAGACCATAGATAGAAAATGAATTGCTCAGTATGACTATGAAATATAAAAGAATCCATCTGATATTAAACTTAAAAAAGCGGTTTCATAGATGCTGCCTCTGAGACATCATGTATGTGTGGTGTATGGTATGTGGTATGTGTGGTGTGTGTTATCCATGGTGTATGTGTTTTGTGGTATATATGTGTGTGGTGAGGTGTGTGTGAATGTGGTATGTATGTTTGTGTCATGTGTGGTATGTATGGTATGTTTAATGTGTGTACTTATGTGTTATGGCATGTGGCATGTGGCATGTGACATGGTTTTTTGCTATGTGTGTTGTGCATGGTATATGTCTTTTGTGTGGTATATATGTATGTAATGTGTTTGTGGGGTGTGTATATGATATGTGGTGTGTGATATATGCTGTGTTGTATGGTTGTGTGGCATGTGTGATGCATGTGTGGTGTGTGTGCCTGTGTAGTGTGTATGTGTGTTGTGGTGTAGGTGTGTATTGTGATGTGCATATGTGTGTTTATGTGATGTGGTGTAGGTGTGTATGTGTGGTGTGCATGTGAGTGGTGTAGTGTTTATGGTGTGGTTATATGGTGTGTGTGTGGTGTGTGTGTGGTATGTGTTTACATGGTATGTGCTGTGTGATAGTGCTATGCTATGTGTCATGTGTGATGTGTGTGGTATGTGTGCTTGTATAGTGTTGCTGTGCATGTATGTGGTATATATTTGTGGGGGGGTGTGGGTGTGGTACTGACATGGAAAATAAAATGTTCCTACTAAAACATTCACGGTGCTCAATGGCATAAAAGAGGTCTTCCAGGGCTATTAGGAATAAAGCTCCAATAAAGCCATGGTTAAATGTTGAAGCACTATAAATTAGATTAGAAAAAGCCACCTGGCTAAACAAATAGTATGGGTGGGAGTTTGGAGAGAGAAATATAGATTACAGAGTCCAAAGTGGACATGCTGACATTTCATGCGGTTCACTAACTCTACTTTGTGGCCTTCATAAATTTCACTCAGAATGTCTGTCATTGAAATTAATGAAATCACAGGCTGGTCAACAAAGGAAGTATCAATCTGTAGTTTTCCACTGGGTCAATGGGACCTCAACTTATCATAGTTATGCTTCATATCATTGAGTGCTGGGCATTGAGTTTACTTTAAGCACCAGTCAGATATTTCATAAAAATTTTTTGTTCTGATCTTTCTCAACAAAGCTCAGGTAAATTTTAGAGTGGGAAACTATAATTCAAAGACAAAAATATACCTTGGGCCTAGCAAATCAGTCTAATCTTTACATTCCCAGAATAAAATCCTCCTCCAACTTTCTTAAAAGATGTTTATAAAAAATATTTGTACTTTATTATTCTAAATAGAAAGAGAAAATGAGAAAACAACAGCTCTTTAAAACATATCATTTTTTAAAATTTGAGATCAACTTAGACATTATTGAGATGTTATGTGTTTCTTTTCTGAAGGCTAATGAATATATGTCCAAATGCAGATATGAGTCTAAGTGTATCAATAATGTACTTAACTTGAAGACATTTTAAAGAGAGTTTCTATTAGTACATCATAGCCATTTTCACAATATTAAAGTTAGAAAGTAGAATCTTGTTTTACTTATGTAAAAAATTTATATGTATTATATAAAACATAATGACTGAGTCCCATATTAAAGAAAAACACTACATGCTTATTCTAGATCAAAAAACAATAATAAAAATGAGACCAAATTTATACTGGAAATTGAAATTTTCATCTCTTATGTCTACAATTTACTGCTTAGAGATATAATTCAGGTTATTAACACCTCTATTTCTCTATTTGGAAATATCTGTTCTCTATTAATTATTCTAAGACAGCAATTTCAACTGCTGTGCCATAGGAAATTTTAAGACATGCAATACCTGACTATTTTGTCAGGGGTACTGACCTCCTTTTCCTTAGATTGTCAAAGCAAAAAAAGCCAACACAATAGCCATACAGGGAAAATGCCCTGTCTTGAACCATAAATATATAGGTCATATAATAGAGTGCATATTATTGGTCATGTCACACAATAAGGTTGCGTCTGATTGGTTAATTCATGGTACCAGAAATCCTTATATATAAGTATAGGCACTTGATTTTTTAAAAAATCATTTTAGGCCCTGGCTGGTGGCACAGTGGATAAGGTGCCGGCCTGTGAACCCAAAGGTCACTGGCTCAATTCCCTAGCCAGGGCACACAACCAGGTCTCCAGCCAGGTCCATAGCTGGAGGCAGGTGAAAGGCAGCCATACATTGATGTCTCTCTCCCTCTCTGCCTCTCTCCCTTCCCCTCTCTGAAAATACAAATAAAATCTTTTAAAAAATCATTTTAAAGCAAAAAGTGTAGGTAATCACTATTATTATTTTTTGGTAAGTCAATCAAAATTATATGTATTTCTTATCAGATTAGCAAAAATATATAGTACATATTTTTTGGTCTGCCATGGAATTTTAGTTATTAGTTTATGTGTGCCATGAGATGTAAAAGGTTGAAAAATCACTGTTTTAAGATACGGAGAGCTAACCATGATCCTAAAAAAAGGGAAGAATTAATATTCTATTTTCACTGTTAAAAAATTTTAAATTTTCTTTCTATCTGAATTTCTCTCTCTGAATTCAGTTGCCTTGGTCTTACCAGCATGAACTCCTCTTTCCATTTAAATACAGGTTCTTTTCTGGGATCATCACAGATTTTTGTCTGTGCTTCCAAATCATGGTTGAAAATTATTCTATCTAGCTTCCCTAACACACATCACCTGTTCTGTCTTAAAACCATCTTCACTTTTCCCATTGAGGAAGAGATGGAATATTTTTTCTCAAAGTGAGGTATCCCATGTTTAGCTTCAGTAACACTGATGGCAAAGATTCAAACCTAAAATGACATTAAAACCGCATGGCTTGGAGCCGAGAGCCATAGTCCAACAGGTTGATAGTAGGGCCCTACTTCAATATTCAGAGACAATGACAGAACTCCCATTTTCTGAGCGTAAAAGACGCAGGTCAGTACTGAATGTTTCCTGACAAGGACTTTGACAAAAGTATGACCCCTTAGGCTGGCTTTAACTGACCCTACTTCAAGTGCTCTTCAGAGATACCTGATTTAAGAATGAAAATAAAAATAAGGTTAATTTGAGAAGGCATACCCAATACTAGATGTCTATACAGAAAACAGAATGTAATGTACACAAAATCCCTTAATACGTCACTTTTTAAGAAGTGTTGGCTCACACTGTAACCAGAGCTCTGTAACTAACTTAAAAAGAAGAAAAGATTACCTTGAAAGCTACTAGTTAATGGAGAGTACTTACCGATACAGCAACATCTTGGGGTTCTAATAACCTAGAATTTGTCATAACTCCCTGAAATTTAACTTTGCATTTCTTCAGGGAGAATTTGTTAAGGAAATTTTTTAAAGTAACCAAAGGAAAGGGTAGCTGCTTTAAAGGAAGTCAATAAGCCTGGAGTTTCTACAAAATATCATATACAAATATTGCTATTAAACCACAAGCTGTTAATGTGACCATCACTAATGATTTATATTTTATTATTGAGTAATAATAATAAAGAATATTAATGTAAACCAATATCACCTATTTATATCTGTATTTTTTTTTAATTTTATTGTTGTTGTATTACATTCATCCTCTTTTTGCTCCCCTCTGTCCCCCCACCCACCCACCCATTCCCCCCAAAGTCAATCCCACCTGTTGTCCATGTCCATGGTTCCTTTATACTAGGTTCTTGTATATCTGTATTTTTATTAAGTAAAATAATCAATTATTTTTCTACCTTCCCTTTCATGTTAGCAGAGATACTCTAGGAATACAAAAGTAATAAAATTTTATTTCTTCAAATAAATTCATAAATGATTTATGAATTGATTGCTGCAGTCACTGGTTGATTAAAGTTGTTCTGTTTCTTTAAGAAGTAGACAGAATCTCAGCTTTTTAAAAGGAAAATGTGAGTAGAGTGATCAGAATGTTGCAGAAAAATAGTGGTAATAGTTATACAACATTTTAACTTACTAAGTGCCACTTTGAAATAGTTGAAATGACTAATTTTTATGTTGTATGTAGTTTACCACAATAATAATAATAATACATTTAAAATGGGGCATTTTATTCTGTCTTCCTTGCAGAGAACACCCTGTTCAGCCTAACAGTGCCTCTTTAAAAAAAAAAAAAAAAAAAAAAAAAATGTTTATCTTTCTTTTCTTTCTCTGGCAGTGGTATCTGATTGGAGGTGTATAATGCCTAATTTAAATCTTAATTATAGAACATAGTTTAGAAGATGCTTCCAAGAGGAAAAATAAGCATGGTAATTTACCAGAAGACTGTCAGAAACTTAGTGTCTTGCTGTTTGTCGAAATCTGGTTTATAATATTTACTTTATTTTATAACATTGAGCTCCCATCACGGCAACAAATCACAAAGGGAGACAAGATACATTCAGGTCTACACTCCGGACACACTTCCTCAGGCCAGCCAGCCCTCCCCTCTGGGCAGCAGTTGGCTTCCTAGACAACACATAAACAAGCTCCTTTGACAGAAAGGCCAAGTGGCTCCAGGTTCTGATGATAGCACACCCTAACAAAGCAGGGAAGTCCCAACTCTGGTCTATTTACAAAGTCTATGTGCTAGAAAGACAGAGATAAAACCTTTCCCAGCCAGCACAGTGATGCTCTCCTTTCTCCTGTTACAGAAAGAGTAACCAAACTGAGAAGCCAACAGAGGAACATTGCTTAGCTATGTCCATGGGGCAAGAAATTATCAAATTCTAGCCTCCATGGAAGGAGACTACACAAACTCAGAGAGGGTTCATTCTCTCTCCCCTCCCTAACCCAATCCCAAACATTTCTTCAGTCTGCACCTGTTAAAATATAGTAATCTACAGGTGCCAACACTTTAGATTTCATCAAGTAGGCAAAGAACACCTTGCTGCTATGTCTAGGTTAACAATGGAGAACCATCTGGTAGCTTAATATTTCTTCTGCCTTAAAACATCTCTATTCTTATAATGAAATATGTGTGCAGAAGTTTTATTAGAAAGGACTTGAGAGACTAGTCTGGTAAAACCAGAGGCCCCATAGCTCATCCTCCCCATCCAGTGCCAGTGCCACAGCCAATTCCCCCAAGGTTTGATCTCCTGTATACACATGTCTGATGAATAACTCCAGTTCTACATGGTCCAGTGTTCTCTGGAAGTTGTGTAGCAGTAGATTTATCCACTCACATCACACACACACACACACACACACACACACACACTTGCCCTGCAGTCACTCCCTAGTGCATTTTGCCCACTCTTGTATTAGGCGCCAGAATAAAGCCATGAATAAAGCAAGGCCCCTGCTTTTGAGGTTCAAGGTTTAATAGTGGAGAGGAGAAGCAAAGAGGTATTTAAATGACACTGATTTGGGGCATTGAAATCTGGAAGTACGCAGAGGCCCAAAGAGCCCAGGAGAATCAACTTACCTCCCTCAAAGATCAGCACATGGAAAGAGACTTGTGGGAACTCTGTTTCTAGCTCTTGTAAGGATGGAAGCCTGAGTGGGCTGGAGCCAGGTGAGCAGGAAAGGTCTGGAGGAGCAGGCAAGGTCTGTGCTCAAGCTTTAGTATGAGCAGACAGTGAAGCATCCCTCCATGCATGCTTACACTTGAGTCCTCCTGGTGACTTGGGCATCATTTCTCAAACAATGAGAACCAAGGACCTGAAACTAATGAGAAAATAGAAATTAGATGAATTGAGGCAAAGGATGAGTTTAATAGTGATTTAAATATTGAAACTTAATATCAACTTGTACACTAAGCTAAATTCTAGACCCACAAGTAAAAGTCCAGAAATGGCTCATTCATCTCATTTTATTTACAAGAAAGCAATAATTAGCTTCCCTGAAATGCAGAATCCAAATAGGAAAAGAAGAAAAAGGTGAAGGGTCGGGGTGGGGAGAGAAAAAGGAAAAGGGGAAAAAAGGGGAGAAGGGGGAGGGTGAAGAGCAAAGAGGATGAAGGATGGGAGGGTGGGGAGAGGAAGAACAAGGGAGGGGAAGGGAGAACAGGCACCCAAGCTACCCACTGACTTCATTTCTCTCCATTAGTCAAAATTATTTTCCTCAAAGGAAGCTAACATATACTAACCCAACTATCTCTTGGGCCATGGCTGGATTACTCATATCAATTATAAATTGAATTCCCAATTCTATTGAAATAGATATTCAAATTTTATCAACAAGAGAATACAGGCTTAGGAAGTAAATGATTTGCTGAAGATGACATAGCTAATAAGTGACAGAATCAATGTGGTGTTCACTTGTTGTTGCAATGTGATACTGTACAGAACAAGCTAAGTTCAATTATTTTAAAACAAAATCAGGGTTCTTGTAGATGGTTTTTATCCCTTTACTATTTAAATCCCACAATTAAGTCAAAATGTATATAGTCATTATTACTGAGTTCAGTAACTTTTGATGTCAGCCCTCAATTTCTTCCCTCTTGACCTCATAGCCTATCACCAAATTTTAGCACTCATGCCTCAACTCTGTGTGCATCTCTCCATCCCCATATCCTCCATCTACTTTGGGACCCCTCTCTGTGCACTATGTTCAGGGCCTTCTTAGGCCTCTCTGATTCGAACACATTCTCCACACTGCTGCTAGATCAGCTAGCTACCAGAGTGCTGTGTGGCCAGGCTGCAGGTACAATGGTCATGTCACTGTTTTGTCAAACTTCTGCTTCATCCTTAATACCTACAGGAAATGAATATGCACTTGAACAGACAGTGCTAGATTATTTTTGGAGCCAGCAGCAGTCAAAGGATACAAACTGTCAGTTATAAGATGAATAGGTTTTGGGAATCTAATGATGATAATGATACCATATTGTATACTTGAAATTTCGTAAAAGAGTAGGTCTTAAGTGTTCTTACCACACACTAAAATGATAACTATGTGAGGTAATGAATGTGTTACTTGATTGTGGTAATCATTTCACAATGTATATGTGATTAAATCATTATTCTACAGTTTAAAAATCACAATGCACAATCTTAATATCCCAATCATACCTCACTAAAGCTGGAAGAAAATTAGCTCTCTTCCCAGCTCTCTTAAAATATTAGCTATCTACTTATTTCACAGTTATCTTGAGAATTTAAAAAAATATTAGGTGAGGTAGTATACATAGGTATCTTTATAACTTGACAGAAAGGTTTTTTCCCTCTGCTTTCCTCTTTTTTTCCTTTTTTTAGTTATTTGGAATTCTTGCATTCTAACATGAAACAGTGATACTAACAACCCTTGTTTATGTAAATAAACTTGTTTGGAGCTGATTCTGTGATAGGCGTTATTATAAGTATTTTATAGATATAAACTCATTTAAACCTGCACAGAAAGCCCCTCAGAACCTTTTGAAGAATGGCTATTCTTATTCCCAGTTTTATAGAAACAGTGCTCCCCTTATCCAGGATTTTGATCTCTGGTTTCAGTTACTGTGGTCACCCTTATACCACAAATATTAAATAGAATATTCCAGAAATAAACAATTCATACATTTTAAATTGCAAGCTGTTCTGAGTATAGTGATGAAATCTTGTGCTGTCCCATTCCATTCCACCCAGGACAGGGATCATCCCTTTAGTGAATTCATGCTGTAGATGCTGTCTACCTGTTAGTCGCTGAGTAGCTATCTGTGTTAGCAGGTCAACTGTCACAGTATCACAGTGTTTGTTTTCAAGTAACTCTTATTTTACATAATAATGACCCCAATGCCTTTCATATAACTTCCACTTCAGTACATTATTATAATTGTTCTTTTTTATTATTGTTACTCTTACTGTGCCTAACTCATAAGCTAAACTTTATCATAGGCATGTATGTATAGAAAAAACCCAGCATATACAAGATTCAGTATTATTCCCTGGGGTCTTGGAACATATCCCCCATAGATAATGGGGGACAGCTATATGCCAAAGGTGACAGGTTTAGTAACCTGCCCAAAAGTTGTGTTAAAGCTATGTTTATGCAGTCAAGCTGACTACTTAGCCAGGGATTTCTATTTCAATACTGAACTTTTCCTACTTGGTAATTTGGGGGTAAAAGAATGAACTCCATTGATGTTAACTCCACCTCTCTAATTAAAACTGGCCATTTCGAGTTGCCCATTTCCAAGACACTGTCAGAAATGCTCCATAGCTTTGCCCTGAGGAAGCGTGGTTTCCTCATTTTTTTTTTTTTTAATTTTATTGTTGTTGTATTACATCCATCCCCTTTTTGCTCCCCTCTATCCCCCTCCCCACCTGGCTTCCTCATTTTAATTGAACTTTCCCTTGTTATCTCCAAGAGCTTTGGTTATAATCCACAGACTAAAGCTATGATGACTGTGGATGAGCTCGTTTCCTGGGGACTGAATCTGATGGCTCAAGGAGCAGCCAAGGGACCTCAGCACAGTGTACTGGAAGCCAATTGGTCACCTATCATCAGGAAACCTGTCAGACCTAGGTCAGAACAGGTACATAGAGACAAACTATGTCAATAAGCACTGTTGTTCTTTCTTCTCTTTTATGAATTGAGCAACTTTGTGCTGCCCCCACTAGCTGGGAGAGGTGAGCCATTGACCCAGTTCAGAGAAAAGGCTATGAAGTGGAATCACTGGGTCCTGGCAGAGGATGTCTGTCCTTCCAACCCTATATCTAGTCCCAGTCAAGCCCTATAGTGAGAATAAGCATCCATTTCAGATAGAGAGACACTAGGAATTATGGCTGACACCATCCCATTATCAACACATCTAGCCTCAAAGTTGACCCTTCTCATCCTCAGTGAGCTCACTCTCACAGGCTGTCCTTTCAGAGTACTGGCTAAAAGGCTAACTCACAGGAGAATAAACAATGGGCCCTTTTAGCATGTAGAATTGTAATAAATCCACACTCAAAGGTAAGGGAAGGTCTATATACACCATGTATTACTACTGTCAGGCTATTTTGGAATTTGAAGTTGCAGTTAGTCTATACTGAAGAATCATTTTATAATTTGTTTGTTTGGCTTCAAGGTTCCCATGGTTACTAAGGTCTTCTTATAAGTAAACCTACTTGTGACTTTAGTGACAAGATAAGAATGATTTGTAATTGGGATCCTCAGGTCTCATAAGTATGTGTCTGGGCAAAATCAGTTGACTTGCCTAAGAGGAGCAAACATTGTTATCTTATGATGTTGTTAAATTGTTTAACAACCCCTCTCTCCTAGACTACTAGGATATATACAGATAATTTTGCTTAGCTACCTACAAATTATCATAGACTCCAAAAGAACAGGATCTTTAACAAATCTATATTATACTTCTACTGGTCTGCTCCTCCAGGGTCATGATATAGAATGAGTCAGGATTTGACTCTACATCAGCTTCTTCCCTGAGATCTAAGGACAGTAGTTGAAAACTTTGAACTTTTCTTGCACAGTATCAGAGTAGATGCTAAATAAATATTTGTTGATAATGAAGAGAATGCAGATGAAGAAGAGGGAGAGGAGGAAGAACAGGAGAAAGATAAAGGAGAGTGATCATTGTATATTCTGAAATATAAATTGAAAGTAATAAAATTGTTCACCAGTATTTCCAGCAAGCCAGTTTTCTAAATATTCTTAAACATCAAAGACTCTTCAGTATTGAAGGGAACCCTTAAAGTATCTTTCAATTTAAGGTATCTAAAAAAATCAAAAGACATAGTGTAGCTAAATGGATAAGAAAACATTACCTACATATATGCTGTCTACAAGAGACCCACCTCAGAACAAAAGATAGACACAGATTGAAAGTGAAGGGATGGAAAAATATATATCAAGCAAATAGACATGTTAAAAAGGCTTGGGTAGAAATACTTATATTAGACAAAATAGATTTTATAATGAAGACCATAAAAACAGATAAGTATTTTGAAATGTCAAAATACTTAAGGGAACAATCCATCAAGAAGATACAGCCCTTGCCCTTATAAACACCCAAAATAGGAGCACCCAACTATATATATGGAAAATCTTGGGGGTCTTCAAAAAGGACATCAATAGCAACACACTAATAATAGGGGGTTTTAATGCCCCATTATCAATAATGGACAGATCTTCCAAGCAAAACAACACCAAGGATACTGTGACATTGAACAACACTCTAGATGAAATAGACTTAACTATTATATATATATATATGACTCTTCACTCCAAAGAAACAAAATACACATTCTTTTCAAGTGCACATGGAATATTCTCAAAGATAGACCACATGGTAGGACATAAGACAAGCCTCCACAAATACAAGAAAATTGAAATCATACCAGGCATCTTCTCAGATCACAATGGCTTGAAACTAGAAACCAACCTCAAGGGAAAAAACCAAAAACATTCTAATTCATGGAGACTGAATAACATGCTATTAAGTAATGAATGAGTAAACAATAAGATCAAAGAAGAAATCAAAGAGTTTCTGGAAACAAATGAAAATGAATACACAACAGCCTAAAACCTATGGCAGTCCTCAGGAAGGGCAGTCCTCAGAGGAAAGTTCATAGCAATACAGGTCTACCTGAAAAGGTTAGAAGGAACTTGCGCAAAAAACCTAATCATAAAGCTACAAGAAATAAAGGAGCAACAAGAAACAAATCCCAGAGCAAGTAGAAGGAAGGAGATTATCAAGATCATAGCAGAATTAAATGACATAGAGACTAAAAGTACAATTCAAAGGATCAATAAATCCAGGAGCTGGTTCTTTGAAAAGATAAACAAAATCCACAAGTCTTTAACCAGGTTCACCAAGGAAAGAGAGGACCCAAATAAACAAAATCAAAAATGAAAGAGGAGAAATCACAACTGATATCACAAAAATACAAATGATTGTAAGAAATTACTACATACAACTATATGATAAGAAATTTGACAGGCTAGGTGAAATGGACAACTTCCTGGAAATGTATAATCTACCAAAAATGAATCAAGAAGAAGCAGAAAGCTTGAATAGACCAATAACAACTAGTGAAATTGAAGCAGTAATCAAAAAACTCCCAACGCATAAGAGCCCCAGACTAGATGGTTATACATCTAGTTTTACCAATTAGAGAAGAACTAATTCGTGTCCTCTCAACCTTATCCAAAATATCCAAGAAGAGAGAAGACTCTCTTTCTATGAGGCCAATATTATTTTAACCCCCAAACCAGGTCAAGACACAAATAAGAAAAAAACTACAGGCTAATATTGCTGATTAACATAGATGCTAAACTTCTCAACAAAATATACTGGACAACTAGATCCAGGAATACATTCAAAATATCATACACCATGAGCAAGTGGGATTCATCCCAGGGATGCAAGGGTGGTACAACATTCACAAATCAATCAACATAATATACTACATAAACAAACTGAAGGACAAAAACCATATGATCATATCAATAGATGCTGAAAAATCATTTGATAAAGTACAACAACCATTTATGATAAAAATGCTCAGCCAAATGGGAATAGAGGGAGCATACCTCAACATAATAAAGGCCATATATGAGAAACCTGAAGCCAATATCACATTCCTTGGACAAAAAACTAAATGCTTTCTCCCTAAGATCAGGAACAAGATAAGGCTGTCCATTCTCTCCACTTCTGTTCAGCGCCATTTTGGAAGTTCTAGCTATAGTGATCAGACAAGAAAAAGGAATCAAAGGTATTAAATTGGAAAGGAGGAAGTCAAACTGTCATTATTTGCAGATGACATGATAGTGTACATACAAAACCCAATAGACTCCACCAAAAACCTACTGAACCTAATAAGCAAATTTAGCAAAATAGCTGGATGTAAAGTCAATATTCAGAACTCAGTCATTTTTGTACAACAATAATGAAACATCAGAGATAGAACCTAGAAAACAAATCCCATTTACCATAGCAACAAGAAAAATAAAGTAATTAAGAATAAACTTAACCAAGGAGGTAAAAGACCTTTTCTCAGAAAACTACAGAACACTGAGGAAAGAATTATGGAAGATACAAATAAATGGAAGCATATACCATGTCATGGATGAAAAGATTTAACATCATTAAAGTGTCCATACTACCCAAAGCAATCTATAGATTTAATGTGATCTCAATTAAAATACCAATGACATATTTCACAGATCTAGAAAAAGTACTTAAGAAATGTACATGAAGCTAAAAATGACCACAAATAGCCACAGCAATTTTGAAAAAGGTGAGCAAGATAGGAGGAATCACAATACCAGATATCAAACTACATTACAAAGCTAATGTAATCAAAATAATCTGGTACTGGCATAAGAGTAGACATATAGATTAATAGAACGGAATAGAGAGCCCAGAAATAAACCCAGGACTCATAGTAAATTAATAATCAACAAAAGGGGAAAGAACATAAAACAAAGTGAAAATAGCCTTTTCAGCAAGTGGTGTTGGGAGAACTGGGCAGGGACATGCAAAAAATAAATAAATAAAACTATACCACCAACATACACCATACATCGGAATAAGCTCAAAATGGATAAAGGTCTTAAACACAGGCCATGACACCATTAAAGTCCTAAAGGAGAAAGTAGGAAGTAAAATTTTAGATATCCTACACAGAAATATTTTCACTGATACTTCTTCAAGGGCAAAGGAAACTAAAAAAAAGAAAACAAATAAACAAGTGGGATTATATCAAACTGAAAAGTTTTTGTTCAGCCAAAGAAAACAGCAAAATTAAAACCAACTGTATGGGAAAACATAATTGCCAATGATACCTCAGACAAGGGTTTAATATCCAAAATATATGAAGAACTTATGTGACTCAACACCAGGGAGACAGATAGACCAATTAAAAAATGGGCAAAGGCCCTGGCTAGTAGCACAGTGGGTAAGGCACTGGCCTGCGAACCCAAAGGTCACTGGTTCGATTCCCCAGCCAGGGCACAAAATCAGGTTGCTAAGCCAGGTCTCCAGCCAGCTCCTTAGCTGAAGGCGGGTGAGAGGTAACCGTACATTGATGTTTCTCTCCCTCTCTGCCTCTCTCCCTTCCTCTCTCCCTCTGGAAATAATAAATAAAATCTTTAAAAAAGAGGGGGGCAAAGGACCTGAACAGACACCTCTCTGAGGAGGACACACAAAGGGCTCAAAGGCATATAAAAGAATGCTCAACATCATTAGCCATTGGAGAGATGCAAATTAAAACCACAATGAGATACCACCTCACACCTGTCAGAATGGCAATCATTAACATATCAACAAACAACAAGTGCTGACGAGGGTGTGGAGAAAAGGAACCCTGATGAATTGTTGATGGAATGCAGACTAGTGCAGCCACTAAGGAAAACAGTATGGAATTTCCTCAAAAAACTAAAAAGGGAACTACTTTTGGACCCAATGATTCCACTGCTAAGATGATACCCGAAGAACACTGAAACACCAATTCATAAGAACCTATGTACCCCTATGTTCATAGCAGTGCTATTTTACAATATGCAAGTAATGGAAACAGCCTAAGTGCCCATCAGTGGATGAATGGATCAAAAAACATTGATCCATTTACTCAATGGAATACTACACAGCAGAAAGAAAGAAGAAACTCCTACCTTTTAGGACAACATAGATGGAACGCAGAGTATTTTGTTTAATGAAACAAGCCAGTCAGTGAAAGACAAATACCATATATTCTCACCCATTACAGGAGATAATAACAAAACAAACAAACAAGCAAAACAGAACCAGAATAAAGAACCATGAATACAAGGAACAGACTTTCATTGTGCAGATGGGAAGAGGTAGGAGGAGGGGGAGAAGGAGACAAAGAAGTAGAACAGTTTGGTCAAGGAACTAACATGTATGACACATGGACATGGACAACATATGGGATTGACTGTGGGGGGCAGATAAGGAAGGTGAGGAAGGGTAGAGCAGAGGGGGCAAAATGAAATGAATGTAATACAATAACAGAATAAAATTTAAAATAAATAAATAAACAAATTTAAAAATGTAAGGTATCTAAAAATGAATGCCACATAAGCATTTTATGATTAATGTACGTAACAATTATATGGTTAACACAGTTATTAGATGTGATCATCAAAATGAGACTTCATAATTATCAAATAGAAATATAATAGGACATTATAATTCTGGAATGTTAAAAATCTGTAAAATAATTATTTTGATGATGTTCACCAAAATGTGGCTTAGAAGTCTAAGAGAAAGTAAATTCTAGGCAGATCATTATTTAATTTTCACTTTTGAAAACTTTTTACATTAATATAAATTTTTTTTTCAAAAATCTTATAAAGAATAGACTAGAACATTAACAAGTCTTACAAAACCAGAACAAATTTCTGATGACTTTTATTTTTACTATTTTTTTAGACGCATGCTGCTCCAGATATCTGGGAGATTACATATCCCCTAATGTATTTCCCCTTTGTGTTTATTTTGGAAAGATGGCAGGTTATTTTGAAAGAAAGGAAGAAAAAACAGACTACAGAGGAAGCAGTGTTGCCTGGTATCTCATAGGGCAATGAATTACTAAAATTACCAGACTTTACGGAAGAGAACACAGGTCCATTTCTTTTGCACGTTTTCTTAAGTTTCAACAATATGATACACCCATAGCATTTAGAAGAAGTTTCCAAGGGTGAAAAAAATAATAAGGAAAAACTAATTTTGGAATTTTCCCTGGAGCACAAAACCACTGGTAATGAGGGTAACATTGTTACTGAGCTTTAGCTATCAAACAAAACTTTCTTCCAGTACTTTACTGACTAATTCCTTTCATAGCTGATTATAGCACTGATAAATTGGAGATAGCTACCAATACAAAAATATAGTAACACTATTATAAGTCAAAGTTTTAAGTGTTAGTCAATATTCCTGCCTAGTAACTGGATCTGTTTCAAGAATGCATCTAGTCTTTCAACTGAAACTTACAAGTCACTTACTGTGCACCAGGGATACAGAAGTAAATAAAACACAATGCTCACAATCTATCCACGTGGCCTTGAATATGGCAGAGAAAGTCATCAGAGACAGCATTTGGGAACTGATGCATGTAATAAAGCATCAACTCTTCTATAATTCATTGAGTCAACTGCTAAAACTATTCATTTTTATCTTCTTGAATAGAAGATAGATTTTACATTGATTTACCTGTGGAAAAAAGTATCCTTCCTCCAACAATGAAAAATTTCTACTGTACCACATTATTTTAATTGTGTCTCAGCAGGAAGGAACATGTCCAGAATGATCAAGATGCTGGTTGTAATCAATGACCTCTTTCAAGATACCTTGAACTTTCTTTTGTTGATCAGGCCTTCTAAAAGTGTGCTGGGAGTCAAACTCTTCTGGCACACACCCACTTTAAACATCGCTTAATCGCATGATGCGACAATTCATTATCAGATGACCCTGTGCTCATACACAAACACAGCCGCTATCAGACACAGACAGGCCATAATCTGGCAAAACCTTGATGAAACAGAAATAAACACAATGTGTAGTGAATATTAATAAACTCAGGCATTTTGGCACACACAAACATTACAAACACCCTCAAAAAGAAAGTGCTGTGAGGCAAGGTTTCCTTATATGAACCTTACCATCTATATAAACAGGACAGATAAAAGGGAAAGAGGTGAATCTTTTGAAACAGTATATCTCTTTTTCAATCTTGGAAATAGCAACTCCCTTCTTAAGAACTAATAGTTTCCGAAGTATGTCGTTTTCACAAAGGGAGGGGACTAAGGTACAACAAGATACTCGACCTTCTGCCTGGAAGCTTACTCATCTAAAGGTAATAGGAAAGTATGTTAGGGTCAATTATTAGTGTGTTGGAAATCTAACACTCACCGGATGCAGTAAAATTAAGACACACACTACAAACTCAGTAAATAAATCTTAAATTTGATTTTAAAATAAAATCTAAAATGTTGCAAAATACTACATAGAAAAAAAACTAAAAAATGTGTTGAAAATACTTGAAAAATACTTTGGTTTGGGTGTGTCAGGTCAAGTTACAAC
The DNA here is from genome assembly GCA_004026585.1 of Noctilio leporinus. Taxonomy (NCBI): domain Eukaryota; kingdom Metazoa; phylum Chordata; class Mammalia; order Chiroptera; family Noctilionidae; genus Noctilio; species Noctilio leporinus. The sequence continues at coordinate 55,222 of PVIW01004621.1, read as the reverse complement.
ATAAGGAGAATATTGAACATTGTTTCTTAAACTAGTAGTTTTGAAATGTTTTTGGTATAAGTAGTACTGTGTCTATGTCTGTAGTTTATTAAAAGGCTGTATTTATATAATTTGTTCGAAACAGTGCCTAAAATTTGTGGTAATTTCCAAAAACTAATTTGATCAACTTATATTTGCTGCAGATCCTTCTCAAAAGGCTATTCTATTGATGGTATCCATTCTGGCAGGAGTTTCCTAAAAAAAAAAAAAAAAAAAAAAAAAAAAACTAAAAATGAAACTGCCTTAGAACCCAGTAAACTCCATTTCTGGGAATATATTGTAAAAATCCCAAAGCAGCAATCAGAAAGAATACATGCACCTCTATATTCATAGCAGCACTATTTATAATATTGAAAGCCTAGAAACAGCCCAAGTACCCATCAGTAGATGAGTAGATAAGAAAGATGATGTGGTACACTTACACCATGGACTACTACATGGCTGTTGAAATGGAAGAAATCTTTACTTTTTGCAACAGCGTAATGGACTTGAAGATTATTATGCTAACTGAAATAAGCCAATCAGGGAAAGACAAATACTATATAATCACACTCATATGTGGAATCTGTTGAACAATAAACTGATGAACAAAATACAACCAGAGTCATGGACACATGAAACAGACTTGATAGATCTCAGAGGAGAGGGAGGTAGAGGGAACTGGAAGAGATTAACCAAAAAACGTATTTGTACATATGAATAGCCCATGGACACAGAAAACAATGTAGTGAAGACCAGAGTAAGGGGCAGGGCCTGGGTGGAGGGACAAAGTTGGGAATGGAGAAGACATCTGAAACAGTGTCAACAATTCAAAATAAATAATAAATAAATATAACATTACAAATTTTAAAACATTTTATTTATTATTTTTAGAGGGAGGGGAAAGGAGAGAGGCAGAGAAGGAGACATCAATGTATGGTTGCCTTTCATCTGCCTCCAGCTATGGACCTGGCTGGAGACCTGGCTTGCAACCTGGTTATGTGCCCTGGCTAGGAATCGAACCAGTGACCTTTGGGTTCACAGGCTGGTGCCTTATCCATTGTGTCACCAGCCAGAGCTTAAAAGAATGTTTTTATGACTATTATAAAACATTTTCTTCACCAGGCAAGCCCTCAAGTTAATGACCCATCTCCTTTTAATGTGAGGGTGAAGCTCCTCTCTTACTCTCTGAAACAGGCACTTTTAAAGTCACCAGTTACTGGGAGCTGCCAAGTCCCAAGACCTGCCCTCCATTCCTAACATCCTGGACCCTCCAGGGCTGTCATCTCTTGGATATGGTAACCCTGGGCCCCATTTCATATTCTGAGATGTAGGATTTGTACTTCCTGCTAGTGTTGTTGGCTCCCTTTTCTTCTCCTACTCTGCAATGTAGTTGGCCTCAAGTTCTGACCCCACGGCATTCCCTGTCCATGCTCTGCCCCTTCATGGTGATTCAATCACCCCTTGTCTACCTTCCACTTCCATGCAAAAGACCACCAGAATGTGTCTCAATTCTGGAACCTTCCACAAACTCCTGTCCCCTACTCCTAACCACCTGATGTTTGCCCAGTGACTTTAAACTTATCACTTATTTCTCAGACCAGTTTCTACTCCCTCAGCTACCTGCTCCTACAAGACAGTGTTAACTTTCCTCTCCCAATCACCCTGCACTTCATCAGTACCTGAACCATGTTAATTTCTGCTTTATGTCCCTCTGTCCTTTGATTGAAAAAGTCAAACACTGCACTGGGTCCTAGGCAAGAGAGAGTCAGGAAATGTCAAGCTGCTACCAGTTGAGCAAAAGAGCATGGGTGCTTTTCACCAGTCAGTTTCAGTGAAACTCTGTGAAACTTCAGGAGTGGAGTGACCTCTGTGAGGAGCAGTAGAAACCTTGTCATTGTGATAGTCATTCAAAACCAACCCAAAAAGCTGAAGGGAGCCAAATAAAACATGACATGCAAGCTCTGGTAAGAAACAAGTTGACACTCCAATGTTCATAGCAGTGTTATTTACTATATCCAAGTGCTGATCAGTAAATGAGTAGACCCAAAAAATGGTGATACATTTATACAATGGAATACTACACAGCAGAAGGAAAAAGGAATTTCTATTTTTCACAACAGCATGGATGGAACTGGAGAGTATTATGCTTAATGAAATAAGTCAGGCAGTTAAAGACAAATGCCATATGATTTTACCTATAAGAGAAACCTAATGAACAAAACAAACAAGGTAGCAAAATAGAACCAGAGGCATAGAAACAAGGAACAGACTGATAGTGACCAGAGGGGAAAGGGAAGCAGGATAAAGGAGGAAAAAAGGGGAATGGTCTAGTCAAGGAACAGGTATAAAGGACCCATGGACATAAACAGGGTGGGGGATTGACTGCAGGAAGGGTAGTGGGAGGAGCATGGAAAGTAATGGGGGAAAATTGGGACAACAGTATTGAACAAAACAATTTTTTTATTTTAAATATTTTATTTATTATTTTTCAGAGAGAGGGAAGGGAGAGAGGCAGAGAGGGAAAGAAACATCAATGTATGGTTGCCTTTCACGTGCCTTCAGCTATGGACCTGGCTGGAGACCTGGCTTGCAACCTGGGTATGTTGCCCTGGCTGGGGAATCAAACCAGCGACCTTTGGGTTTGCAGGCCAGCACCTTATCCACTGTGCCATCAGCTAGGGCTCTGAACAACAACAACAACAAAAAATTTTAATGTTTTTAAAAAGAAAAGAATGCAAAAAAAAAAAAAAAAAGCTAAACTCACACGTTTCCATCTGTAACTTCTATCAAGGAGGGTTATAGATAGATGGTCAAGAAGTTATTTTAGGTCATGGACTCAATAGGGAGAATGACATCCCTAATTTCTCAAAAATTTCATGAAAGCTTTGATGGCCTGTGTTCAGCACTATTTTTTTTTTTTTTTCTGTATCATTTCATCTGGAAGAAAAGCATAATGCAAATCACAAGAGAATAAGAAATAGATAGCTATCAATAATAGCTACCATTTATAGGTAGCCTAAGGTGAACCCAGCTATACCTAACCACTTTACATGCCTCACAAAACCCTGTGAGAAGGAAATTATTTGCCCCAGTTTTACACATGAAGAAAACAGGTACAGAGAGGTTAGGTAATTTCTCCAGGATCACACAGCTAACTAAGAAGCAGAACTAGAATTCAAACCAAGATCTAACTTGCAACCAAATCCAGTACTATTTTCCCTGTACTTCTCCAACCCCCAGAAGGAAGGTTCCAGAAAGCATGTCATTTGTCCCAAGTAAACATTATATGCTTTTAGGACTATAAAATGGCAATATATGTAGAAAATCTCAAATGTCTTCCTAATTTCCTTTATTGGCTCTCCTTAGCTTTTTAACTAGTTTGCTTTTGAAAAACTGTCATAGTGACAAGGTTTCCCATTACTCCTCACAGAGGTCACTCTACACCGACTCCTTTTTATTATTAGAGATTTTTCCAAGTAGATAAATGTAGTCATTTGGTTCAAATTCCTGGAGATTGAGCTGCTTGGACTGGAAGGCAATGACAAAATGGGTAAGATCAAGCTTCATAGTCACATGATATTGGGTTTCCTTGATTCTGCCACTTGCCTTCTGTGCTGTGTAACCTTAAGTTACTGACTTACCTTTACTGAGTTTTCTGAATCAGTTTTCTTGTTTCCATGTTACGCAATCCAATTTTCTGTCTTTGGATGTTTCCAGTGAATATTTTATGAGCATTTGATTTCCAGCCCTGTTACCTTCCCCCCACCCACCCCCACCCACAATACACACTTGGTCTTCCTCATCTCTGAAAATAGTAGCAACGCCCACCCAGTTTATTTTGGAAACCTTAATACCTTATTGACTTCTCCCTCTTTCTCTCCCATCCACCCCTACATCCAATCTATCTTTAAGACCAGTAAATTTTACTTCTACAGTATGAATCTTGAATCTGCATACCTCTCTTTCAAATTACTCTGTTGGTCCATGCTTTCATCATCCTTTTCCTAAACACCAAAATAATCTAATAATTAACCTGTCCAGTTACTCTCTCCTCTCTCTTCAATTCATTCTCCATCAAGCAGCCAGAGTCACTGTTTTGAAGAAGAAAGAGGATCATGTTACTACCTATAAAATTACCCAATAGATTTTAACTTACAAATTCCAAACTCTTCTTCACATCCATTAGGACAACTATTATTATTTTTTAATAGGAAATAACAAGTACTAGCAAGGATGCAAAGCAACTGTAACCCTTTTGTGTTGCTGGTGGGAATGTAAAAAGCTGCAGCTGTGGTGGAAAAGAGAATTAAAAAAGAAAATTACCATGCGATCAGCAATTCCACTGCTGGGGACATATTCAGGAGTATTGAAAGTGGAGTCTCAAAACTGATATTTATGCATTACTGCAGAGTATGATACAACACTATTCACAATAGCCAAATGTCCATTGACAAATGGATGGTTAAAGACAATGTGGTATATACACACAATCAAGTATTATTCAGCCTTAAAGAAGAAGTAAATACTGCCATTTGCAAGAATGTAGATAAACTTGCTAAGTGAAATGAACCAGACAAATACAATATGATTCCGTTTATATAATTTCTACATCATAGAAGCAGAAGGTACAAGGATAGTTGCTAAGAGCTGTGGTGAGGGGAGAAGAGAAATTATTGTTTAATGGATTTAGAGTTTCAGTGTCAAGAAGTGAAAATATTAAGGAGAAGGTAATGATGGTTGCACAACAGTATGAATGTACTTTATGCCATTGAACTGCATACTTAAGAATGGTTAAAATGATTTAAAAATAAAAAATAAAAAAAGAATGGTTAAAATGATAAATTATATGTTGTAGATATTATAACTCTTAAAAATCCAAAAATTTAACCATAACTTAAGAGGTCTTGCATTATCTAGCCCTTGTCTGCCACCCCAACTTCCCCCCTCATTATTCCTATCCATGCTTGATGCACTCCAAGGGTGCTGTGAATTTATAGGCCTTTGAACCCTGTGGGATGCTGCTCTCCCATCTAGAAGCACCTTAAATGTAATCTCTACAAGCCTTCCCTCACACTCCAGCCCTCAGTCAGTCCTCTACCCTTCATATACGAGGTCTTGTCCAGAAGGTATCCAGCCATGCAATATGAAAACTAGAGTTATTGAAGGAGATACAAGATACAAGAAACACTGTACACCAGACAAAGATGCCTCAGTCCCCTTCACAGCAGGCAAGTTAGGACCCCCCACAGTTCTTTCAATCACCACCAGCTGCCCCATCTGATTTTCTTGATTTTCTTCAACAGCCTAAAATCTCTTCCTTTTCAAAAGCGATTTTAGTTTTCAGAAAAGCCAGAGGTCACAGGACACTCCTGGGTGATGCGATGTTTCACAAAAAAGCTCTGCATGAGACATGTTGCATGAGCAGGTGCATTGCTGTGATGAAGCTGCCAATCACCAGTTGCCCAAAGCGGCAGCCTTCTGTATCAGCGATATAGTTTCTGTGGAGGAATGTTCAAGCTTAATACAAAATTTGATGAAATCTGTTATTTTATTCAGTCATTTTGATTGCAACCACCTAACAGTATACATGCTCACTCAACAGCATCTACTTCCCCCATTGACTAATACAGTGAAGTCCTCATCGTTCACCCATGTGCATTCTAGCCCACTCTCCTTGACTGCTGGGTTACATTGATTTATGCAAATCATTCTCATTATATTAACAATGGCTGTGCCTTCTTTGGAAAGACCTCTTATTTCCTGTATTTCAGCTTCATCACATGTCACAGGGGAGTTTATATTCACATGGAAAAGTTTTGTTAAAGCTGTCTGTTCTTTCAGAATCAGTGAAAAACCTAAGCTACCCTCACCCATGGAGTCCATCAAACTTCCTGAAATGGTTGAAGCCATGTACTTTGTAAATAATAACTCAGGATAACTGTGAACTTTAACTAGTATTTTTGAGTAGTCTTGTTCAATGCACTCATCCTAAGAAAGAGATTTCAAATTGTTCCCTCTGACCCTTACTTAAGTAGTTTACAAAGAGGTGAGGGGAGACTTTTCAGCTTGCAAATTTAAAAAATACATACATTGCAAAAGGCTTCCTCTCTCCCCTGCCTTCCATCATAGGAGTTGCCCTTCAAGGGGGAATTCCTCTGAAATAAAATTGGGAAAGGCTCCAAGAGAATTCATGCTTCCGATATAAGAATTCTGTCTCTGAGGGTATGGCCCAGCCCACTCTTGAATCACATCTGAGGAAATTCCCCCAGCCTGGGTAAAAGATCATAATATCTTAAGGTTGATGATCTCATGACAAGCAATTAAATTTAGAAAGCCAAGACACTCCCAGGAACCTCCTCAAAGCTGAGATACTTTTCTTCTCCGTTAACCCTTTGAAATTTCCAGATCAGCACCTTTAAAATTTTTTAATTGTTTTTAAAATATATTACAAAACAAAGAGCTGTTTCTGTTCTTTGTCTCTGAAACTTAACCTTTAAAAATTTTCTAAGCCCCATGTATCTTTGAATTTCAAAGGACTTCCATAAATCCTAGAACACTTAAAATTTGCAAGGAAAACCAAAAATGTGAATACTAAAAGTTTATTTTTATATAACAATATTCACAATCAAAATACCATTCTTTTTTAAGATGTAATCAAATGAAAATGGTAATATATGATTGTACAATTCATTTTATGTGAGAAGCCATTTCCCAAGTCCCCTATAATTACTGGAGCTTCCCGCCACCTTTCTCTTGCTCATGTATACATATATGTCATACTTACTATTTATTTTTTAGGCTTATAAAACAAAAGATTATAATTTCAGTTGTGAATAAGTGGTGGAGATGGGAAGTGCTTTTTTCCTTACTCTTTGGGAACTGTATTAATCCTACCTACCAGAGTAAAGATAGTCTGGAAGAAAAAAAAAAGAAAGAAAGTAAGCACTTTGTAGATGACAGTTGTTTGTAAATGTAGAAAGCAAGAAATTTCCATGTTTGGACTTTAAGTGCTTTCCAGTGCAGTGTCAAGTTTTGTGTGCGATAAGGGCCAGAGCAGGAAGCCGCTCGAGGTCAGGAAGGAAGTGCTGTCAAGCTTTGGAGCGAGCAGAGTCGTGCAGGGAGCTGGGCAAGCTCAGAGCTTCAGCTGTGTAACCACTGCCCTATTTTTAAAAGATAAACAGCATGAATAGCACAAAATCCACCTGGGGAAAATTTCAAATTCATCCAGACCACACAAGGAGCTCACTCTTCACCTTTGCCAGGCTTTGTAAACCTCCTCAAAACAGGGAATACCTGTTTCTTCTAGGACCCAGGGTAGAAATGCTTCTGAGGATTTGATTATGGTGTTTTATCCAGTATTGAGGGCCTCTTGTTATCCTAGCAAATCTCCAAGTGTCCCCTTTTTCTCCTATCTGTTCTCAACCGACTACCAGAAAAAAATCCTTATAGTAATCAATGATAATTAAGAGAGAATTCTCATCTTAATCATAAGCCTATGGAAAAGTCTAAAATGGTCCTTGCTGATGTGGTTCAGTTGGTTGGAGCATCACTCTACACTCCAAAAGGCTGGGGGTCAATTTCTGATTAAGTCACATAGGTAGATTGTGGGTACAACCCCTGGTCAGGACACTGATGGGAGGCAACCAATTGGTGTTTCTCTCTCACATTGATGTTTTTAATTTCTCTTTCTTCTTCCTTTTCCTTCTCTCTAAAATCAATAAACATATCTGTAAAAAAATTTTTTTAATGTCTAAAATGCAGTCAGGCCATGACCAGTGTGGTTCAGTTATTTGCCAAAATCATCAGCCTAATGAGTTCTGTTGACTGGCTGCATTTTATCTTACTCATATTTTGTTTTATTAAATATTAATTAATTTATTTTTAGAGAGAAAAGAAGGGAGGGAGAAAGAGAGGGAGAGAAAATCAGTTGGTTGCCTCTCATACACATCTGGATTGGGTTCAAACCTGCAACCTAGACATGTGAAAGTTCACCAGTTTGATTCCCTGTCAGGTCACATGTTTAGGTTGTGGATTTAAACCCAGTCCAGACATGTATAAGGGGCAACAACTGATGTTTCTCTCCCTTTCTTTCTCCTTCCCTTCCTCTCTCTTTAAAAATAAATTAATTAATATTTAATAAAACAAAAAATATGAGTAAAATAAAATGCAATCAACAGAACTCATTAAGCTGATGACTTTGGCAACATTTTCAGAGTTAATATCCAGCTCAATAAGTATTACTGGGTGCCCATCATGTGCTAAACACTGTGCTCAGCATTGGGCTCCCAAGGATTGGGCTCCCAAGTCAGCTGCCCTGGTCCTTGTGCAGCACACAGTATAGAGCAGCGATCTTCAACTGATGTGGTGCAAGAATTTTTAATAGGTAATACCTGACTATTTAGTCAGGGATACTGACCTCTTTTCTTTTAGATTTTCAAATTAAAAAATGACAACAACCAACACAACAATCGCTTTCCAGTGTGACTGAATCAAAATCATGCATATTTTTTGTCAGATTGACAAAAATCATAATGCATATTATTGTTGCACCACAGAAATTTAGTAATTAGTTTGTGTGTGTCATGAGATTTTTTAAAAAGGTTAAAAATCACCGATACAGTGTTAATACATTCACTTTTTTATTTTTTAAAGATTTTATTCATTATTTTTAGACAGAGAGAGGAAAGGAGGGACATAGAGAGAGAGAGAGAAACATCAATGTATAGTTGCCTTCCACCTACCTCCAGCTACGGACCTGGCTGGAGACCTGGTTTGCAACCTAGTTATGTTGCCCTGGCTGGGAATCAAACCAGTGACCTTTGGGTTCCCAGGCTGCTGCTCAATCCACTAAGCCACAACAACCAGGGCTCATTCACTTCTTTTTAAAGATACTAATACTTTGTTTGCACTGTGTCAGGTCAATGATAATGGTGTTGAATAGACTCAACAGAAATACTAATGAGGGGGTCTTAATCCAAGCTCACTGTTAGATAGGTATTTTCCAAAAGAGGTGGAAAAAAATCAAGAACAGAAGGGAAGTGTGTTCCCAGATGCGGGATAGCACCCGCCCTGACACAGAAGCCAGAGACATAATGCAGCCTGGCTAATCACACACAACTCAGAAAGCAGGACTGTGCCACTTGGCATTTTACCTGGGAAAATGTAGAAGAAGTGAATATAGACTCAGGGGCCCAGGCCCTGTTGGAAGCCCAGGGTCTGATATCTTGAACATGTACCAGCATCTGGACAGAGAAGGGATTACAAAAAGGAAATTGGAAAATACACAACTTCCTGCAGAAAAAAAAAATTGATAAATCAAACTACATAATTTTAATTTTGTTATTCAAATTATGCCATTAAGAAAAGAAACACTCCCAGAACTTCTGGCCAAGTTGGAGGCTTAGGTAGATACACTGAATCTCCCTCCACAACTAAAAAGGAATACATCTACCTCAAAACTAGAGACAACCAGAAATTCCAGAAAATCAAGCTACACAGAAGACAACAAAGATATAAAGAAGGAATACTCATACAGACAGGTAGGCAGGACAAAGCCTAGAAAGAGAGGATGCGATTTGGAGGCACAGCAGCTACAGTGGGACTGCAGCAGTGGATGACAAGCATAAAATGCAGTCACACATCTAAAAACAGTAGGGACACCTGGAAAGCACTCCCAGCACCAGACCTCCCTGCACAAATCACAGCTCATAGCTCACAGTTTCGGTGCATAGGGTGGGGAGAAGGGAGAATAAAGCCTCATTGCTTCTGACTGTGAAAACCAGTGGGATTAGAGACAGAAGAAGAAACTTCTGGTCTCTCAGTAAAGTCCATTTCTTTAGAGGGCCCCCCTGATCCTAGAACCTCTGCAGACCCACCCACTCTGGGAACCATAGCCAGGGCAATAACTAGAGAGGCTCCAGTCTCATATGGGAAGCAGAAGAAGTGCCTAGAAAAGGGCAAGTGACAAGAAAGCAACAGTATAACCTCTCAGACCCCTCCCCGACATACAGCACCACAACATGGTGAAATGGGTCACCCTACATTGATGAATACCTACGGATCTGCACCTTACAATGTAACAGGAATGGCAGCTCCACCTAGGACATAGAGGCGAACAAGGAGTCTATCAAGGAGACAGAGAAGTATGGCCCAAAAAAGGAAACAGATCAAGGTACCAGTGGGAAAACTAAGTGACAAGGAGATAGCCAACCTAACAGGCAAACAGAGAGCCAACCTAACAGATGATGACTTAAAATGCTGGTGATAAAGATGCTCACAGACTTGACAATTATGCTTGAGTATGGCAAATGCAGAAAGGAATAAGTGAAGGTTGTACTAAGTGAAACAAAGTAAAATCCACACAAAACCAATGATGAAGGGATGGAAACCAGGGTTCAAATCAATGATTTGGAACATAAGAAAGAAATAAACCATCAACCAGTACAGAATGAGGAAACAAAAACTGAAAAAAAAAAAAAAAAAAAGAGGAGAGGCTTAAGAACCTTTGGGACTTTAAATGTGCCAACATCCAAATTATAGGGGTGCCAAAAGAGAAGAGGAAGAGCAAGAAATTGAAAACTTGTGTGAAGAAATAATGAAGGAAAACTTCCCAAATTTGTCAAAGGATATAAACATACAAGTCCAGGAAGCAAGAGAATCCCAAACAAGCTAGACCCAAAGAAGACCACACCAACACACATCATAATTAAAATGCCAAAGGTTAAAGATAAAGAGAGAATCTTAAAAGCAAAAAGAGAAGAGTGTTACCTACAAAGAGGTTCCTATACGACTATCAGCTGATTTCTCAAAAGAAACTGCAGGCAAGAAGGCACCTGGCAAGAAGTATTCAAAGTGATGAAAAGCAAGGACCTACAACCAAGATTACTCTATCCAGGAAAGTTATCGTTTAGAATGGAAGGGCAGATAAAGTGCTTCCCAAACAAGGTAAAGCTAAAGGAGCTCATCATCACCAAGCCCTTATTATATGAAATGTTAAAAGAACTAACTTAAGAAAAATATCAAAGTATAAACATTAAAATGACAACAAACAACTATTAACAGAATCCGAAAAAATAAACAAAAACAAACTAAACAAACAACCAGAATAGGATCAGAATCATAGGTACAGAGATCATTGGGAGGGTTGTCATCTGAAAGGGTGTAGGGGAGAAATGGGGAAAAGGTGCAGGGATTAGGAAACATAATTGGTGGGTACAAGATGGATAGGGGAAAGTTAAGAATAATATAGGAAAGGCTGAAATCAGGAAACTTATATGCATGACCCATGGTCATGAACTAAGGGGCGGTGGGTTGTGGGAGAGAAGGGAGATCCTGGGTGGAGGGAAGCAAAGGGAAAAGAAATTGGGACAACTATAACAGCATAATCAATAAAATATACTTTAAAAAAGAAAAAAAGAAAGAAAACACTCCTAAAGAATCATTAAGAAAATAAGACAAAGTAACAAAAAAATGGACAAAAATCTTGAATGGGAGTTCACAAAAGGGAAGATTCAATAGCCAGGAATATATTTGAAAACATACCCAAATGTTTACCAATTGAGGAAATATAAATTAAAACCAACATAAAAACACAAAATTCTTTAGGTATGACTTTGACCTCCTCAAAGGAGCAGAAAGTCAACCCCAATCATCCTGTTTGAAGGAGCACTGCACTCTCAGCCTCTACTTTCTTACTCTGTATTATTGTCCCATTTTTAACCTCTTGAAATATGATATCTTTATTTATTAAATGTCACCCTCCACTAGAATGTAAATGGGATGATTTCAGGGATTTTGTCTGTTTTTTTCCCCTCAAAATCTAAATCACACAGTAGGTGATCAATGGATAGTGATGATTTGCTGGGAGTATATGTCTTTTTGGAAAAACATTTGGCATTATCCTGTAAGGTAAGAGATAAGCATATAAGATGATCTATCAATGATACTCCTACAGATGTGGTTGGAAGAAACTCTTGTACACAGATGCACAGGGCCATTTATGTGTTCATTAGAGCCTTTTTTGCAATAATCAAAAATTAGAAACAAACCAGATACTATCATGAGCTCTAGAGCAGATGAACAAATTGTGATCTATTTTACAATATTATATAGCAATGAAAATGAATAGCCACTCTCTACATGGATGTATCTCAACATAGAGTGAGCAAAGGAAGCAAAGACATAATTATATATATATAAATTCCATTTACTTACTTTCAAAAGGCCAAACTAAGCTTTAATATTTAGGCTATAACCAGAGGTAGTAAAATTATAAAGAAAAGCAAGGCCTATATATCCCAGTCTTTACTCCCACATTAAAATATTGGAAGCCCAACAATGTCCTATATCCCAGGTTAGGTGGTATTTTTATGAGTGATGTATAGTTATTGGTCAACCTATGTGTAGATGTTTTATGTACTTTTTTAAAAAGATTTTATTTATTATTTCCAGAGAGATGGGAAGGGAAAGAGGCAGAAAGGGAGAGAAACATCAATGTATGTTTGCCTTTCACCTGCCTCCAGTTATGTGCCCTGGCTGGGGAATTGAACCAATGACCTTTGGGTTCACAGGCCGGTGCAATTCTACTGAGCCACCACCCAGGGCTTGTTTTATGTACTTTTAATATTTGCTTTATTTTATCATTGAAATGTTTTAACGAATAGAACGCTAGGATTTATTTTATTTTTTTTTAAATTATGGGATTCAAAATGAAAAGGCAATCACCTTGGAAGTAAAAAACCAAAAAAGATGTCACTGGAATCTGTCTAGGTCCAGACATATGTGTGTCATCCCTAAAGAAACAGAGAACCAGGCAGGTAGCCTGGTTATCTCATCATTTAAAGTTGCTCTTCTTATTGTTTGAGGTCAAAGTTTCTACTAGAACATCCTCTTGACCTGCTACAGGAAATGCAAAATGCTGTCAAAAAGTTGTCCCTTTGGGGGGAATGGGTGGGTGGGAAGGGGGACAGAGGGGAGCAAAAAGGGGATGGATGTAATACAACAACAATAAAATTAAAAGAAAAAAAAAAAGTTGTCCTCATTTCTTTTGTGTATGCCTTTCTCATAGTTGTACAACACAGATACCTGAGGGGAGAGGAAGCACAACAGAGCCAGTGCAGAGAGGAAAACATCTTCCCCTTCCATGTTTTCAGGGAGATATGGGAAAGACTGCTGAATTTAGGCAGTAATAAAAATTTTCACTTGCTCAGTAGTATGGGCTCTGTGTTCATTATTTTGCAGTTTGTCAGAATATTGTGAAGAGATCTCCTGGCTTGTTGGGTTTAGATAGGAATGCAGGCTTTGCCAAAGGGAGTTACAGAAATCATGGGTCATATGTCTTGCAGGTCCCCATCAGCTGGTCCAGGCTGCTGCCTTTCCGTGTTGAGTGGTTCCTTCAGCTGGTAGGTAGCCTCTTTGCTCAGGCTGTAAGAACCTGCCCAAACCAAGCTGAGCTATTGAGAACTGAAACCCTGAATCTAGCAATCATTGTCTGATGAGAACTAGACTATAACTTGCTCTGTCCCATGGTAGAGCTTTTCATCCCTGACCCACAGCTCACAGTGTGCAATCTTCACTTTTCTTACACACTGCTATTCCTGTTAGGGGATACTCCCTTTTGCACTGTCTGGGAGAACAAACCTGTCTCCCTTGTCCTTACTCCAACATTTTTCCCTTTATTAAAGACATTGATTTTCCTCTCTGATCAAGGCTAACATCATTTCTGCAGAAAGCTTCCCTCACACCCACAAACCCACTTTTACATTATAGTTACCTGATTACTCTCGCTTTAGCACACCATTTTATTTACCTGGTAAATTGCATATTAATTGCAATAATTGCCTCTAGACTGAAATTTCTATAAGGATATTTACCGAATCTAGCTTGTCCACTGGATTCTTCAGCTTATAATGTACATAGTGACTATTGTTTGTTGAGTGGTGAATAAATGAATATTTCTAGTTCATCTACTGATATTTATAAGACCCACATACATAGACACTTCACTCTTTTGGTCCAGGCATGTATACACAGGTCAGTCTCATGGACCAGAGGAACAGAAGATGAGGAAACAGTGATAGGAGCAATAAAGCCTCTGAGAGTCTAATTGCCACAGAGAAGGAAAGGCTGGGCACTCCAGGATAAATTTAGTCCAGTGTTACTGAAAAGCAATTGGGGTCCTGCTGCCTGCTGCCACCATCTAGGCAAAATTCCAGAGGCAAAGGTTTGGTGATACAGGAAAGACTTATTCAAAAGCAGTCATTTAAGCCTGTCAAGTCATAGCTTTAATCACTTAAACATATCAATTAAAGCTAAACTCTAACACCTGGGATCCTGTCATTCTCCTGTTTTTAGTTGTTCTATAGGGTTAGTTTACAAGTTAAAACAACATAAGCTACAGCCCTGGCTGGTGTGGCTCAGTGGATTGGGCACCAGCCTGTGAACCCAAATATCATTGGTTCAATTCCCAGTCAGGGCACATACCCAGGTTGCCAAGCCAGGTCTCTAGCCAGGTCCCCAGCTGGAGGCAGATGAAAGGCAACCACACATTGATGTTTCTCTCCCTTTCTTCCTCTCCACCTACCTTCCTCTCGCTCTAAAAATAATTTTAAAAATTGAAAAAAAAGAAGGGGAGCAGCTTATACAAGAACCTAGTATAAAGGAACCATGGACATGGACAACACATGGGATTGACTTTGGGGGGAATGGGTGGGTGGGGAGGGGGACAGAGGGGAGCAAAAAGGGGATGGATGTAATACAACAACAATAAAATTTTTTAAAAAATTGAAAAAAAAAAAACAAAAGCTACACAATTCAATTTTGGAAGAATAGCAGGCTTCCACCTCAGAGCTCATCCCCTCTGGAATGCCCAACGAATAAACCTGCCACCCTTTGCCAGGCCACCTGGATCCTAGGCTGTGCCCAGAGTTCCTACCCACGCAAAATACCACCTGTTGGGAAAATGCAGGCAGCTGCAGCTCCATCATCCAGGCGTCATCGAGGAGGAAGAAGCCAAGAGCCAGAGAACCTGAGCCAAAACCTGAGTCAGAGCCTGAGAGAGAGCTAGTTCAGGAGCCAGAAGAGCTCACAAGCCAAAAAGCCAGTCCCTTTTTTACATCCATTGGCTCTATTAATACTACTATGAACACTGATGTTCCTGTAATTTCTTCTATATGGGTTGTGGAGAAAAGGCATCCTGAATTTCAGGATTGACTATTTCAATCTATTTCCTAGTATCTTGAAATCCTCTCTCCAATGTGGTCACCATTAACCACTTATAACTTTTTGAATTAATCTTTCATTAATTAAAATTAAAAAAAAATTAAAACTCAGAGTAGACATTAGTGTTTTGGAGCAGGGATACCTGAGGAATGTTGACTTGGTTTATAGACCAGTTGGTTTTCACTCAAAGCAAATATGAATTAAAAGATAGAAAATATGTCTCTCCTCAGAAGAGGCTACAAAGATGAGAACGACTGTCTTTGGATGGTTCAGCCACATCTTTGTATGGATTTATGTGCTGTGACTTCATTTTACCCAGTACGCTTTTGTTTGAAATGCTAATACAGACTGCGTTCCAGCATATACTATTTTCTCTGCTTTGTGACAGGTTGGAATTAATTTTCAATAAGGTTATTCCAGTTGTGTCAGTGAACTATAGACCTTCCAGTAGAACTGAGAATGATTATATTGTTTTTGTTCAATTCTGTTCAAATGGAACTGAGGTTGGGTAGTGAAAAGCTAGGAAATTCCTGGGCAAGTGGAATGGGGAAACTGAGACAAGAAATTAAACAAGGCCAAACAATGTGGAAAACGTACAGCCTGCTAGTAAATCACAAAACTTTACATTCCCTAACCATGGACACTTGAGAGTGAATGGTTTATACCACTCCTCCCTAAACACAGAATACATAGCTTAAATCACCCTGGTCAAGGAGAGAGAGAACAGGGACCCAATTCATGCCATCTGTGCCATGTAAACCCAAAGACAAGTGAAGTTGGGAAAAAAATAACAAACATCTGTTAAAGACAGACCTAAGATAAAAGTAATATAGTAAAGCAAACCAAAGAACAATTCCAAGCTCCCCTAATAAGCTCATAATGATGCATTAGCATACTAGAAACACATCTAAAAAGTTTATATTCTACTGCAACCTTTCCATGAGTGTCTAGTTTGCAGAGAGAGACAAAAACCCTCAAGACAAAGGGTCAGTGCTGTCTCTTTCTAGACACTCCCATGTCCCTTGCTGGCCATGATCTTTTACTACTTTCTAAACTCTAAGGTTCCTGCAACAGGGGATGAGCTGGCAGCACCAGCTTGTCCTGGGCTTACCCCTGACCCTGTCTCTGACTTCCCAGTGAGCTGAACGCAGTCCCATCCTGGCTGCTTCTGTCACTGTGACATTTTCTTCCCAGTGAACTAACAGAAGACTTGCCTTGCTGGCACACTTCTTTCCTAGAATGCCCTAGGGAACCAAAGCAGACACCACATGGGCTCTCTCCTGTTGCTTCCTATGGCCTAAGTGCTTCCTTTCTTTCACTGCGTTCAGCTTTAACAAACATGCTCTCAAAATCACCTGGACTTGTGAAGTCTTTTCTTTATGAAGTCAAGAACACACACACTATAGATTGGCTTGAGACAAACTCATGCCAGGCCAGGCTAGTTCAGTAACACAACTGCTATCTATTTCTAAGTTTAATTTGACAAATTCTAGGCTCAAAAAAGAAGGAAAATGAGTGTTAGTGGAAGGAGTTCTTTTGAAGTATTTTTGTTACAACAAAAGAAATGTTCTTTATATCCCTATTGATTTTAAATATTGGCAATAGCTACTCAAATCAATGCAAATCAATGTAAACACTGAGGAAAGTAGAATGTAGCCCATTAAGTAATTTTTTATTTAATGAGATCACTTCCAGATATAAAATGGTGCCTGGGAGATTTCAGAAAGGTATTATTGATTGTGGTAAGATTGTTGTTCTTTAAAGACTCATAAGTGTAAAAAATAAAAATACGTAGTCTTCCAGTGTGTCATTATGAATACATGATACTTGTACAAAGACCAGAAAATATACTGAGCAAAAAGGCAAGTAACCATCATATCTCAGTTGCCCCACTTGCTAAAGTTTACTTGCGTTAACATTTTAGTGTATGCATTTCTAAATTTGATTTCACCATTGTATCACTTCAAATTTGTTTAATTACCATAAAGTTTACATTTATTTTGGAAGTTTATTAAAAATGCACTGTATAGCAATCATCCTTCCATAGATACCATATATATGTATGTATATATGTATATCTATATAAATACATATTATCTACACATACTTTTTAATTAATTTCTATTTCTTTAGTAGCATTTCATTTAATGATTATATTTTATATAAACAGTCTGGCATTGTTGAAAATAGTTATTTATTATTATAAATCTGTTGTTGGATACATTCTTCTTCTTTATTTAAAATAACAGCTTAGAAACTTCTAAGACAGAAAAACAAAAAGGCTCCAAAAGACACCTCCATTCTGGCTTCAGGTACTGCTTCAGGCCAGGCCAGGCCAGGGCGGGACCTCTAGCTGGAGCAGGGGCTGGCCCCTGAGAAGGCCCTTCCTCTGGGTCTGCAGTATTTGCCAGTTCTGGAAGATGGTCTGGTGCAGGAGAAAAAAAGATTCACACACATGTCTGATTGTCCATTGCTTTTCCAGAGATAGAAAAGAGGTTGCTGCCCATAAGGGAAATCCTGCCCATGAACCACTCCTTCCCAGATCATCTTCCCAACTGTAGTCTCCTTACCTTCTGGTATTGACTCAGAGGTCTCTGGATGCTCCAGATCAACTTGAAGAAGGCGATTCAGGCCCAGCAGATGTGAAGTAGGGAAGCTGACTTGCACCAAGACCTGCTTTAGCTGGAACCAGGGAAACTGGGACAGTGGGCCGAAGCCCCACCCCTTGTCAGGCCAGGTTCCCACCATAGAGACAATGGCCCTGGGGAGAGATAGTTAGGCAGCAGTGTCAGAGACCTGGCATTCTCTTTCTTCACCGCCCTCCCAGGGAATCCTTTTTGTGAGGTCGAGACTCTTACCAACCCCTGCTCATCCATGGGAGATCCACATGCCACCCCTAAGCCCTGTGTAGCTGTCCTGGGACTAGCAGGCCTTGTGATGCAGCACATTTAACACAGAGTCCATGTCAGTCTTTGTTTCGGTGACATTTTTCCTAAAGGTCCTATACACCGTCCACCCCAACCCCCATACACCTGCTCATCTAGACTGAGGATTGAGACAGATTGATGAGCAAGCTTTTGACCACATCTCTTATTTTGAGCCTGGTCATGGTGGTCAGGAGAGATGCCATGAAGAGGGGCAGGCAGTGGGGGATCATACTGTGGCAGGTTTGGGACTCTAAGGAAACACTCTAGCCAGCCTCCCCTCTTGTTCTACAAGGCCCAGGACCCACCCATAGTTCTCTCTGACTCCTACCTTCTTTGAATAGAAGCCTCCAGAGCTCAGACATGCCTTGGGCATCAGATGTATAATATCAAAGTTCAGCCATTTCCCCTCTAACCATCTCCACTCTCTTGATGCCGAAGTTTATCCTTCTGGACCCAAAGATCACTCACCTTTTTGTTGGTTCTTGTGGTATGTCACCCTGGTCATAATAAGAAGGTATGCCTCCAAATGTTGAGAAGACCTTGACTGCATCAGATCTGATGGATGGAAGACAGGATCTGTGAATAATATCTATTCTGACTGTCTGATTTACTGAGTAGAGCTGAAGCTGAGGGGTTGTGTCTGCTCTATTCACTGAGTTATGCCAAGTTTCTCAATTAATGCCTACTTTTAATGCATGCTTAAAACACATTGTAGAATAAATAGACTCCAACTATAACCATCCTAGATAACTAAATGGGCCTGGGACCCCAGCTATTTCCAGTGATTTCTAAGGTAACAACACTAAAGACAAGCAATAAGATCCACTGTGTGCATTCCCAAACTTCTAGACAGGTTGTTTCCTATGTGCCTTTCCAAACAGAAATGCCAAGGGTGCTGATAGGTGAAGCAGGTGAATTTCCATGGGAAACAGAGAAAAATACTGCATGAAGTGCCACAGTACACCCATCAGCTCTGTCTGCAGAGCCAGATACCAGGTAAGACCTGGCATAGATTGTCCCCACAGTAGTTACTGCAAGAATGTTATGAGGTTTACCCTCTGTCATCCCACATTTCAGAGGAGCAAAGTGAAACTCAGAGAGAGATGTGGTAACATGTTTAAGACACACAGCTAGCAATGAGCAGAGTCACCACTGTGTCAAAAAGGGGTAATGGGCTCACCTAATAAACACCTTGTCCGGGAAATATTGGTCTCTGAAGAAGGTCATGTGGATGGACATGAAGGTAACGGGGTGGAAGATGTTTCCACCTGGGAAAGCTGGTACCATGGACACCATCACTTTGTCCAGTGTTCCTCCCTCAAGGGCCCACATCATTTGGGCCTCACGTAGGTTAAGCTTGAACTCAGCTGCACCCTGGGTAAGACAAGGGTGGACATCTAGTCAGTGGCATCACCATGATTTAACAGAATTGAAGTTTTTACCTCATTCTATAAGTCCCAGTCAGTTAGGAATTCTTGCACATGCAAGAGAAGATACAAGCATGCCCATGCAGAATAAGGATTTATTAATAGGTTTTAAAAGTTCCATTTAAGTTAAATGGGTGGAGGATATTGATATATTTTTTACTTTCTAGGCTATCTGTTTAGCTGAAGAATAACAGATTATCCATATTATTGGTATATATGAAGAGCATTGACCCCCTTGTGTTCTCATGAAACATCTTTATTATAGAGGTGAGAATACAGAGGTTTAGAAATGGGAAATGGTTGGTCAAGGTCATGCAGATCAGAACTGAGAACTGTTCAAAGTTAGGGCTGCATGGCATTCCTTTTTAGCTAACTGAAACTTATTTGCTCCTCATGTGGATGGAAAGGGCCTTGGGAACCTCATCCCTTCCAAGTTTGAGGACAATGTACAGGATATATAGACACAGCCTATGAAAATTACTGACTTCTATAAACACACTTATATTTCTTCCTTTTATATTGAAAGGCATTTTGATACTCTCATCATGGAGCTCCAAGGATCCACAAAGGGACTAACACTTGGTGATTCCAGACAAAGCCAGGCACCAGGCAGATGTCTCAGGAAATTTGAGCAGATAACTCAGGAAAAAACAACAAATCCACATGGCTGGTGACAAGCTGACAGGTAAGTAAAAGCACTCTTAAGGCAATTGCAAACCAAAGAACACTGGGATTGCCTTAGACAATTTAATATAAGATTGGTAAAAATTTAAATGAGTGAGAAATTCTGTGTCAGAAAACTGCTGTTCACAAATTACCACTACAGCATTTGGGAATCTGGTTGAAGATGTTGAAATTTTACATGTGCATGTCATTCAACCAGCAGTGGGCATCTAACTCCAACTAAGGATAGTACATGAACATATTGTAGTTTTAAGTGTGCCCAAATTCCATGTTTTTGGAACCCCTAGAACTCCAGAATGTGCCTGTGCTTGAGTTTTAGTCTTTACTCGGTAATTAAGGTTAGGTGAATTCAGTAATGTATGTCTTAATCCAATATGGCAATTGTCCTTAGAAAAGGGTGGTAGGGCACATGGAAGTACAGAGGGGAGTGCGCATAACACAGAGATGGAAGACAGACGTCTATAAGCCTAGGACAGACCTTTCAAAAGGACCAGTTCTACCAACTCCCTCACCTCTAACTCCTAACCTCTGGAATTTTGAAAAAATAAATATATGTTGTTTACACTACTGAGTGAGTGTCTATGTTATGGAGGCCCAAACAAAGTAATACAGTCCATTCAGCCACACTTAAGTGATCCCAGCAGCATGGCTGACAAGACACCTGCACTGAATTACACCGTGTCCACCAGCACCATGGCATCACCATGGCAAACAACCTCCATTACTGGAGAAGGTCTGCAAGGACAGTCAAGCTGACTGCTGTGCAGAACACCTGGGACAGGGAGGTGTCAAAAGCAAAAGCAAAAACAAACAAACAAAAAAACACACACAGGAAAATACAAATATGCTTGTGGTCTATTGTGAAATGAGACTTTTTTTCCCATAAATTCCCACAAATACCAGGATTATCTTTCTGCCCTCACATGCAGTTGGATGGAGACAAGGAGGTCCAGATTCCTTTCCCCATGGGACTATGGGCCATTCTAGAGAAAGCCCTGGGAGGACCCTGGGTAGTCCGCTGATTTGAGTCTGGGCTCTGGACACTGCCAATTCATTGTGGGATCACAGGTGTAGAGACACTTCTGGGACAACTCTCACCTCAGTGTGGCACCAATTGGTGTCAGTGACCTGATACACCTTCCTTTTGTCTAAGAAGGTAGAGTAGTTGAATCCATTGATCAGCTCCTCGATGATGTCCTCGTTGAAACTCTACAGAGAAAAAGTCCAGTTGTCAGCCATATGTATCAGGAACCCTCCACCCAATCTGTGGTTCTTCTTACAGCAGTTCTGGTAAACTGATACAACCTATTAGGGCACAGTGATGTTATTCCAGGCAGCCCAACAGAAGTGCAACAGAAATGAATAGTGTCAAGGTCTTATAGCACTAAATGATTGAATCACTGCAGAAAACTACCTCCTTTACAGGATATTATAGAGATGATTAAGATCACAACTCTTAACATGGCCAGCCTACAATGGTTCATTGTGCTCTTTAGTATGAATAGTTTCAAAGAATGTATGCAATATTTTACTTTCTACTCATTTTTTTGTACAAACCACCCAATCAAGTGTGATGATATATAAGATTTGGTGAAGGTCTGCAAGGACAGTGGAGCTGATTGCTCCAGAAGACCCAGGGGCAGGCATTTAAAACAACAAAAACAGCATATTGCAAATGTGCCATGGTCTTCTGTGAAGTGAAACAACATATTTTTTTTCTCTAATATTCTTGCAAAATGTGAGGAGTTTCTTTCTACTGTTCCATAGAGCTTGTGGGAGAAGTGGAGATCCAGAGTCTTTTGTTAATGAGAATGTATGACACTCTAGAGAAAGCCCTGGGTGGGCCCTGAGAAATCAAGAAATCATCTCAAGACTTTGATTCTAGATACCCTCCCTGGTCATCTTGGGGACCTGGGTGTGAACAACCTCTCACCTTGGAGGAGCACTGGATAGCATTGTTGTCCTGGTGTATCTGCACCCTGACTCTGTAGGTGGATTGGGATCCGTTGACCAGCTCCCAAATGATGTCCTCATTGGAGCTCTGCAAAAACAAGGTCGGGTACTAAACCAATAAGCATCTGGAAACTTCCACCCGATCTGTGGTCCTGTGTTATGAGAGACCTAGCAAACTAGTACACAGTCTATCAGGACACAGTAAGTATGTTCCTGATCACCCTGCTGAAGGCAGGAGAATTGGATCATGCCAAGGTCTAACAGCAGTAAAAGGCTTAATCACTGAGTAATATTACCTTCTTTATGAGATATTATGGACATTAATAAGGCCACAGCTACTGACCTTGCTTACCTACAATGTATTTTTATGCTCATTGATGTGAAAAGTTGCAGAGAAAATATATCCAACACCTTAATTCCTCCTCACCTTTTTCATATAAACCACCCTATCTACTGTGTTGGTATATAGACTTGAAGATGTTCAAAAACAGTCAAGCTACTACTCCATAGGATATGTGGGGCAGACAGGTACAGAATCGAAATGAGCAAAATGCAAAGGCAGAAAGAATTGTTTTTTTCTCTAAGGTTATAACAGATATTTAAGACTATTTCTACCCTACCTGAAACCTGGTTGGAAAAATTGGAGGTAAAGATATATTAGGCAGTGGGCCTGTGAAACCCTTGAGGTCCCAAATTTGAATCTGGGTTATGGTCCTACCCTAGCCATCTCAGGGTCCTGGATGTGGGCCATCTCTTACCTCAGACTGGCACTGGACAGTATAGCTGGCCTGGTATACTTTTCCCTTGTAGCGGTTGATGACATAAGTGAACCCATCATCCAAATCCTCTATGCTGTCTTCATTGGAGCTCTGAAAAGACAGAACCTGGTATCAGACCAGGAGGCATTAGGGACCTATCTATGCATTGCCCCTGGAGGAGATGCCCACTACAAATTTTGCTTCCCAGATCAGGCAGGCAGAGAGAGGCATTTGTAAACACCAGCCAATGAAGGAATGAAATGACACCTTGAGGGCTCAGGATTAACAAGTGAGTAGAAGAGCTTGGTGCCTACCACTTAGTTTCCAATCCTATCAGCCATGACCTGAGGTATGAACATAACAGACCCTCCAGGCTTTAAAACTCCTAATAAGCAACCCATGCTTACCCTCACCACCCCTAACAAACACACACACGTACATAGGATGAGGGGTAAAACATTTGGGGCTGTCCCAATGGGATCCCAGTTGGTGCCTGGCCTGGATCGGCTTGCCCCAGGTTGCCCTTTGTTACCTGAGGGTATCTCATGCCAGAGGATGAGAGGTGCTGGTTACAGCGGCCCTTGCGCCAACATCTACAGCAAGAGAAATATTTCTCACTCTGGGCTTTCTTTAGCCTAGAACCTCGGAAAGTTGGGAAACAGCAAAGAGACATCTTATGCTCCTGACTGTCTCCAGTCAACTGAGCTGGAAAGACAGTTGTGGATGCCTAGTTACCAGAGTTCTAAATTCTCTCGGGGGCCTGTCACCAAGGAAGTGAGGTCACTCCTCCAGGTTCCATGGCCTGGGCCCACTCAACCAATCAGAGCCACCTCAGCCCTCTCTGGGCTGTTGGCTGCTCACCCTCCTTGCCCGTGTCATCTTTATCTGTACACCAATACCTACCTGCACAGTTCTCTCCATAGCTCCCTGGGAATGTACCAGGTCCATGGCTTGCAGGAGAAACCTAAGTTCAAAACTCCTTTTTCTTACCAGTTTTGTGTCCTTGGGAAGCATTTGTGCCTCTCAAAGATTTCTCAGTCTCCCAATCCATACAATGAGGATGATGCCAAACACCATTTCCTAAGGACATGCTAAGGTGTGAATGAGTTTATGCCTCTAACACCCATGGGATAACATCCCATGAAACTGATGCACAAACATAGAGGTGGAAGAGTTATAAAAATGAGTGTGATGTAGCTTGGAACACCATCATCAACAGATCTGGGGTCCAGAGTGTGATCTTGGGGAATTCACTGCATTTCTTGGCCCTGTTTTCATCTATGTACCTTCAAGGCATTACAATTATAGAAAATTCAATTAGTGTCATCCACTAAAACCTTCCAGTGGTCTTTGGTTAGACTTAGAATCAGACCAAGTGCCTCATGTTGTTCCATGTAGTGGGAGCATTCACAAGGGCTTCTAGTGATTCTGGTCTCCTAGTGGGAACATTTTTGTGTATCCTCTGAGTGTTAATATCTGGCTCCTGAGTGCCTTAGCACACAGTTGAGGTGATAGGATGTCAGATCCTGTCACTTTTCTTGTAGTCTCATTCCTGAATTCCCTTCTTTCCTCTCAACCTCTATGTATTTTTTAATTTTCTCTCTGTATATGTATCTCTGTCTCTCTGTCCCAGTCTTTTTGGCTGGATGTCATATTTTAAAAAATGGGATAGCAAGGGCCCATGTTTTCAGCTGCCTGATATACAGACCCCATAAGAGAAAACCAAGTGAGCGCCAGGTCAACAGGGAGGAAGTTAGGCTCTCAGTCCAAACTGCATCCTGATGAAAGCCAGGTGAGTGATGTTGGGAGAAAATTGGTCTCCAGTTAAGCCTTAGTTGAAACACATTTCCTGTTTCACAGCAACTTGGAGGCCAGGCACTCAGCCAAACCATGCCCAGATGCCTGGCCCAGAGAAGTTGTGAGGTGTTAATATGTATCTGTACTTTACAGGTGAAAGGTCTGAGAGCAGTGTATTTTGCCTCTTTTTCCTCACTTAACACTTGATGACACTAAAATAAAATACCATATCTGAAGTTATAGGGAGTGCTAAAGAATGAACGCTTGAAAATGATGAGAACACTTGGCATGTCACAAAGCCTGTGTCTACATGTCATAAATCAGTGTCTGTAAGCTCTTGAGGGTGAAGACTACCTCCTTTGGCAAGGAGGGAGGTAGTCTTCACCATCTGTAATGTATGATGAATGGGTGACGGAGTGATATTTTAGAAGGTCTTGCAAATATTCCCTCACCCAACTCAACCATGTGAAGAGTAGGTCTGATTATAGATCATTGGGGTTTTTTCATGCTTTGAAGTAAAAAATTCTCAGTATCCTGGGAAATTCTGGAGAAAGGTATAATTCCTGGGTGAGCGTAGAGGTGGTTGTCAGGGTCAGCCAGGCCTCATCCAGAGGAAGGCAGGAGCAGTGCACTGAGATCAGAACCTACCCCAGCCCAGGTCCTGGAAGCCAAGAAGGGGAGCTAATACTACCCAGAGGCTCAGATGAAACAACAGAAGCCAGGAGGAACTGGGGTCCAATTCACCAACTGCTCCTGCTGCATAGAAGGCTCTGGGCTGAGGTATTTGAAGGACTCTATTCAACTCTAGAAATCCAACCTTTTTATTTGTTCAAAGTTATACAGGAACCTAACATTTAAAATAGTGAACCAAAGTACCGTGTGGGACCCCATGACTGTCTGTGGGGTCAAGACAAAAATCTCATCTTCTAGGCCCAACTGGAGGCCTGTTCCTGGTTTCAAGACCCTGGTGATTACTGTGAATGCCAACAGCCCATTGCAAATATGCTGCATGCGGAACAAAACCCTAGCTTCCAAGGAAGGAGCCTACAGGGGGCATTGGGGTGGGAGCTGCCATCCTTCCATGTTCCCCATGGTAAAACCACCTGCTGCCGCAGTATTTTTCAGCCTTAAAAATCAAAGAAATTCTCCCACATGACATGACCAAATACATGAAACTTGGTGGCAGGCACGATGCTAAGAAAAATAAACCTGTCAAAAAAGGACAAATATAGGTGATCCTCCTACATGGCATCCATGGTGTTGTCATGTTCACAGAAATGGAAAGTAGAATGGATGTTGTCAGAAGATGGGAGGAGAGGATGATGGAAAGTTAGTGTTTCAGTTTTGCAAAATTAAAACACTTCTGGAAATATGTGATGGGGATAATTGCACAGCAACGTGAATATGACTCATACAAGTGAACTGTAGGCTTAAAAAGATCAAGACAAGCCCTGGCTGGTGGCACAGTAAATAAGGTGCTGGCCTTCGAATCCAAAGGTCACTGGTTTGATCCCCCAGCCAGGGTACATAACAAGGTGGCAAGCCAGGTCTCCAACCAGGCCTGCGGCTAGAGGCAGGTGAAAGATAACCATACATTGATGTCTCTCTCCCTTTCTGCCTCTCTCTCCTCCCCTCTCTCTAAAAATAATAAATAAAAATCTTTAAATTACAAACAAAAAAAAGATCAAGACAGTTTTGTGTGATATGTATTTTACCACAACACTACAAAAACATTTAATAAATGTTTTAAATTAAAAATAATCACCTGGAGCAAAAAGGGGATGGAGGTAACACAACAACAATAAAATTTTAAAAATAAATAAATAATTACCTGGGGCTGCCAGATATTGTAGTCACACTGACACCCATCTGTAAGGACATTACATGGGGCTGGAGCTGGGGAAACAAGATCTCACCCATTGCCCTGGGCTGGCTCCATGGGCCTGGAGTACACAGCACTTAGTTAGACCAGGTCTGCATCTTTATCTGTGGACAGGGCAGGGGGCAGAAACCCATGAAGGCTCTGTTCAGGAAAGGTTCTTTTGGATGTTAGAAGTATGATCTGGACTGAGCCCAAACTTGGCTCTGACCAACTGCAGGACACCAACCCTCAAAAATCAAAGATGCAGCCTCAGATCTCAAAAGAATACATCTTTTCCTTGTGGTTCAATGGACTATTATCTCAGATCCAGCCTAAAACCTATGAAGGAAAGTTCCATTAGGTACTTTATTCTCTAAGATACTGTTTCACTTGCTAATGTTTAAGTGATTTGATAAGTTAATGGTTGAGCTGCCTGACAGAGACAGTTCCAGTCAGATGGTCCAATTGATAACATAGTGGCCACTTTTCCCAAGCTTCAAAGTCCACAGGGGCCTCGTGCCCACACCCTCCTCATATACACAGACTGTTACTCAACTCCAAATGATGACTACTGGTAAGATATCCCAACTCCCACCCTGGTTATCCTGATCTCATTGAGCCCCCTCCTTGAACACATCTTAAGACAGCAGGATAGCACATGTCCACCATGATGGGACTGATGGAATGACATGGTTCCCTCACACAGACTATAGCACTTATTTGCTGAAGTTGCTGGCCCTCTCCTTCAAAACCTGTGAAGTGCCAAGTGACTACGCTGCAGAGCCTCATGGGGCAAGGAATATCTTGTGGCCTCTCTTGGCTGAGAGCTGCCACCAGTTCAGGGCCAGCAAGAAATCCAACCCCTTAGTTCCACAGCTAAGGAAACACAGCTGCAGGAAACTGAATCCTGCTCATAACCAGAGTGAGATTGAAAGCATCTCCCTCTCTCATAAACCCCCAGAGAGGACAACTCAGCCAAAATCCTGGTCCTGTGAAACCCAAATCAGAGGAATGGCTCAAGCCAAGCCCTGATTCCAGACTATAGAAGCTGTGAAATGGTCATGAATGTGTGTTGCCACTAGGTTAGTGGTAATATTGCTCCACAGCAAGAGTAGATACCTGTATCCTTTATGAAGTCATATTCTATATCTTTAGCTAATACCTGTAGAAGAAACTTCATATTAAAAAGTCAAGCTAGTTCATACTACAATTTACTGAAAATGAGAGTAATATATTGCCCTGTTGGGAGACAGTTCTCTTGGTGTCCCTCATGTCTCTGCTTGCCTTGCAAGGGGGCACAGTCTGCCCTTGTTTCTTTGTGTTTAGAACACATCCAAGGAAGACACTGTCTAATTTTGGAGCAAAGAAAACACTTGCTTATAGCAAGAATACAGAGATGAGTCTCCCTTAATGAAAAATGAAGACATTCTTACTTCCCATGATTAAGAATGTAGTTTCCTAAGCTCACTGTTCCTTATCTCTGATGCTACCCAATGTATATGCACATATCACCTGGTCTTATTCAGATTACCCTGTGAAAACTGGGACTCAGAGGACTGGCATGAAAATGATGCTACTCTGAACTTCTGGTCAAGATGACAATGTAAATAAACACTGTATTTGCCCCCATAACAACCACATTAAAATAACAACCAAGCTACAAACAACCATCGTTTGGAACTGCCAGAAATAAGCTGAATGGAAGTCCTAAACTAAGAAAATAAAGGAGAAATCACATTGAGACTGGTTGGGTGGGCAGAGATGTGGAACTGGCCAGTCCCACAATCAGGTATGGTAGATAAAAAATGGGAGAGAAATTTCAGGAGTGAAGGGTCACAGCCCCATAACAGGATCCCCATCCCAGGGTTCCCATGCCAGGAGTAGAAGTCCCTATAACTTCTGGTTGTGAAAACCAGTAAACATTGAGTCTGAGGAAGACAGAAAGCACTGGACTCCCAGGTAGTTCCCCTTAAAGGGCCTGTGAACAGACTTACTGGACACAGTCCCTTGGATTTTCAGTGCAGGTCCAACAGCTTGAAAGGCCTCATAAGCATATGGAAAGAAACTGAACTGACCAGCATCAGGGTGAGAGCTGGGTGGCAGTTTTCTCCCAGACAGAAGTGCTGGCAGAAGCCGTTGCTCCTTAGATGAGCCTTAACCCACAGACCTGGCAGGCATGTATGATATCTGAGATTCCATCACACTGGCTCATACAATTTTCTCCACTCTGATGATCCCCTGAGGAACTTTCAGGCCCACTCAATCTATTCCAACTGGCTTTTGTATAGGAATGCCTTGACTTGACTCATGCTTCATAGTTTTCAAAATTCTCTCAAACAAGCTGCATCTGGTCTCATCAAGCCCCATGTCTCTAATTAAGTGGCCCCAGGCCCACACTAGCTGCAGCCATCTTTGGTTTGCAGCTTTGCTTCACAGGGTCACCTCCAAGCCCAGCACAAATAGCAGCCATCTGCAGATCAATTTGTAGCTTAGGCTAGGGGGCTGTTGGCAGAAGACGGGTGGTGGCTGACATTGGCCTATATGTCCTGGGAGGCTTCTGAGCCTGTGTACCCTGGTGGAGTGCTTTAAATCACATCAGAGCACCACCACCCAACCAGCTCCACATGTGACACACTCCAGGGGCATGAGAGCCCTACTGAAGTAAGTCCTGCCCTGTGAAGTGGGCCTTTGCATAGCTGATTCTCTATGGTGCTCAAAGGTTTGTGGTCAGTGGGCACAGCCAGTCCTTGCAGGTAATAACTGAGCTGAGTAAATCCTTCCCATTGACATGCCAACTGCAATCAAATCTTGCCTACTGCATTAGACCACTCTACCAAACCTGGGAGGTATACCAGCACTACCTAATACATAGACACAATCACAAGGAGATCATCCAAATGAAGTGATGAAAAAATATATCTTAAATGAAAGAACAAACAAAATTCCAGAAAAAATTAAAACATGGAGACAAAAAAATCTACTAGATGCAGAGTTCAGAAAACTAGTTACAAAGATATTCAGTGAACTTAGTGAGAACCACAAGAGCATAAAAAATATTAGGTCACAAATGAAGAATATACTACTTGAAATAAAGAATGAGCCCTGGCCAGTGTGGCTCAATGGATTGAGCACAGGCCTGAGAACTGAGGGGGTCACAGTTTGGTGTCCAATTAGGGGATATGCCTAGGTTGCAGGCCAGAAACAGCCACACATTGATGTTTCTCACCCTCTTTTTCCCTCCCTTCTCTTCTCTCTAATTAATGAATAATTAAAATCTTTAAAGAAAAAAAGAAATAAAGAATGAGTTCCAGGGAATCAACAGTAGAGTGAATAAATTCAAGAATTAAATCAGTGACTTGGAATACAAGGAAGCAAAAGGTTACCCAATCAGAACAGTAAGAAGGAAAGAATACGAAAGAAAATGAGGACCACGTAAGGAGCCTCAGGGATATCTTGAAGCATACAAATATACACATCATAGGGGTGCCGAAAAGAAAAGAAAGAGTCAAGAAAATGAAAACCTACTTGAAAAAATAATAACAGAAAACTTTCCTAAGGAGATAGATATACAAGTGTAAGAAGTATAGTGTTCAAAACAAGATGAACCCAGAAAGGCCCACACCAAGACTCGTTATAATTAAAATGCCAAAGATTAAAGACAGAGAGAGAACCCTGAATGCAGAAAGAGAAAAGAAGTTAGTTGCCTACAAGGGAGGTTCCATAAAATTGTAAGCTGATTTCTCAAAAGAAACTTTGAAGTCCAGAAGAAAGTAACAAGACATATTCAAAGTGATGATAGGCAAGAACCCACAACCAAGATTACTCTTGGTTGCAAAGTAACCACTTACAATTGAAGGACAGATAAAAGCTTCCCAAAAACAAAAAGTTAAAGGGTTTAATCACCACCAAACCAGTATTATATGAAATGTTATTTTCATATAACATTTGAAACATTTCTTTCTTCAAGAAGAAAATTTAAAATATGAACAAAAAATGAAACAAATATATTTATCTATCAACACTTGACTTTAGAAAACAAAACAACTGAACAAGCAAATGAGAAGCAGAATCATAGACACAGAGAATGTTTTGATGGTTGTTTGCCAAATAGGAAAATGATTGGGGGATAAGCATAAGAGGTAAAGGGAATAAGAAATACAATTTTGTTGTCACAGAATAATCATGCGGATGTAAAGTACAGCACAGGGAATATAGTTCCTAATTGTCTAATAACTGCATGGTGTCAGATGGGTGTGAGATTTATCAGGATGATCACTTACAAAGTTATACAATGTCTACTCACTTGGATGTACACCTGAAGTTGATATAATAATGTATATCAGTTGCAACCGAAAGTAAAAATGATTTTAAATTTTTTAAAGTTAAAAAGTGGTTATATTCTGCACAGTTGATTACAACCACTTTGAAACAAACATCATCTAAACACTAACCAAAAAATATCTGCAGTAACCATACTAAACTCAGACAAAGTAGAATTCAGACAAGGGATTTATCAGTAATAAGTGGGAAATAAACTAATGATAAAAGTTTAAATTTTTCAAGAAAAATTTCCAAACAAATAACCGCACTAAATGAGTATAACTTAACAATATTGCTTAAATTTTTTTAAAAAAGAGCCAGTCAGTGCAGGACAAATACCATATGATCTCACCCATTACAGGACAATAAGGAACAAAACTAACAACAAGCAAAACAGAACCAGATATACAAATACAGTGAATAGACCTTCAGTGGGCAGGGGGAAGGGGTGTGGGGGAAGAGGCAAGAAAGGAGAGCAGTTTAGACAAAAACCTAGTATGAAGGAACCATGGACATGGACAACAGGTGGGATTGACTTTGAAGGGGAATGGGTGGGTGGGGAGGAGGACAGAGGGGAGCAAAAAGGGGATGGATATAATACATTCTATATATGTATATATGTTGTATTATATGTATATAATACAACAACAATAAAATTAAATTAAAAAAAAATTTTTGTAAAGGGAGCCCTGGCTGGTATGGCTCAGTGGATTGATTGCTGACCTAGGAACCAAAGGGTTGCAGTTCAATTCCTGGTCAGGACACATGCCTGGGGTGCAGGCTAGAGGCAACCACACATTGATGTTCCTCACCTTCTCATTCTCCCTCTCTTCTCTTCTCTCTAAAAAATGAATAAATAAAATCTTTTTCTTTAATTTTGAAAAATAAAAGGGAAAACACTATAGGCTTGAAGGAAGTAATAGATTATTCTACAGTTATTTTTGGAGAAATCAGACATCTCTTTCAGGACATGATAAAGGAAATGGACAGAAAATCAATACAACTATAGACTCTTGAACAATTAACCAACTTGACTCAATTGATATGTAGGAAACTCTTAACCCACCAACAGCAGAACAGACCTTCTTCACAACAGCACATGAAATCAACAAGATCATATTCTGGGCCAAAATATAATCCCCTGAAAAATTTAAAAGCATAGAACTCATGCAAATTGTGTTTTCAGACTCTTAACAGAATTAATTTAAAAATCAATAACAGAAACAGATTAAGGGGAAACATAAAATATTTGGAATTTAACATGGGTCAGAGCAGAATTTAACACAATTTGAAAGTGTTTTGAACTCAATTAATTTTAAACTAAAACATATCAAAAATGTGACATACATTTAAAGCAATACTCAGAGAAAATTTATAGTATTAAACACAGAAAGTAAACAAATCTAACCTGTTTTTACCTTATGAATTTAGAGGAAATAATTAAAACCCAAAACAAGCAAAAACAATGAAACAATAATGATGACAATGGAAATCAGTGAAACTAAAATCAGAAAATAGAGAAAACCAATGAAATCAAAATCAGCTTTTTAAAAAAGCTAATAAAATTGCCCAGCCTCTAGTGAGTCTAAGAAAAAAAAAGAGGGCATAACAATATCAAAGATAAAAAACAAAAACAAAAAGGCCATTTCACTCTTAACTTCACTAACATTATAAAGCAGAACAAAATAAACAGTATCTCATAAATTCAGCAACTTAGGTGAAATAAGCTATTTCCCTGAAATACATAAATTACTAAAATTTACTGATGAACAAATAGAGAATCTAAAGAGTGTTACGTTTCTGAAAGAAACTGAATCTTCTTAAAGTCCTCTCCATACAGAAAACTCAAAGCACAAATGGTTTCCTTGGTGATGTATACCAATGTTTATGAAACGAGCAACCAAATCTACACAACCTCTTCCAGAAAATAAAAGTAGCAAACATTATTCAAGTCATTTTATGAGACCAAAATTAACCTAACATAAAAACTAGACAAGGACATTACAAGAAAAGGAATTTTCAAAAAAAAAAGAAAAAAGGAATCTTCAAACCATATATTCTTTGTGAATATAGATGTAAATTTCTTTAACAAGACATTAACAATTTCAATCTAGCAATACACACACACACAAAGATTATATATCCTGATCCAGTGGGATTCATCCCAAGAATGCAAAGCTGATTCAATATTCAAAAATCAACGTAGAATATAAATTGGTGCAGCCACTGTGGTAAATAGTATGGAGGTTCCTCAAAAAATCAAAGTTGGAACTACCATGTGATCTGCCTATTCCACTTGGGGACATTTAAATGAAGAAATCAAAAACACTAATTTGAAAGATATATGCCCCTCTACATCTGTACAGCATTATTTAGTAGCCAACATATGGAAACAACCTAAATATTCATTGATGGTTGAATGGATAAAGATGTGTTGTATATATGCACTAAGTACTGCACTAAGTACTAAGTAAAAAAATAGAAAGAAAGGAAAGAAAATCTTGCCATTTGCAATAATGTGAATGGATACCCTAATAGAATAAAGAGTCCGGAAATACACCCATGCAAATATAGTCAGTTTTGGCAAAGGTTCAAATGTATTTCAATGGAGAAATTTTAATCTTTTCCACAAATGTTGTTGGAAAAATTGAGTATCCAGGTACAAAAAAAAAAGGGAAATACCTTGACATATACTTTATACCATACACAAAAATTACAATAAACCATTGACCTAATTCTAAATCTAAACATTTTGGATATGATTCTAAAATCATGAGCTATAAAAGAAAAATGGATAAATTGAACATTTGAAAATATTAAAACTCTTACTCTATAAAAGACTCTGAGAAGGGTATGAAAATATGAGCCACAGACTTGTAGAAAAATATTTATATATCCCATATTTGATATAGTAGAACTTATAAATTTAGCATATATAAAGAACTCTTAACACTCAACAATTAGGACCAGACACCCTCCTCTTTAAAATGATATATCTCCAAAGATATAATGATGGAAAACAGACATATAAAAGATGATCAACATCAATAGTCATTCATTAAAACCACAAAAAATTACCACCAATACCAAGAATAGCAAAAATTTGGTGGCAAAGGAAAGGAGTCTTTATTCAAAATAAGTCACCCCAGCATCAAATCACAGCTTTAATCACTTAAACTGTTAGTTAAGGCTAACTCTAACACCGGGGTTTTCCTATCATTCCCCTGTTAGTTTCTATAAGATTAGTTTACAAACTAAAGCATCATAATACACAAAAACAAACAATTCTGGAAGAAAGGCAGACTTCTGCCTCAGAGCCTATTCCCTCTAGAATAGCCAAAGAATAAACTTGCTACCCTCTGCCAAGCCAGCTCTATCCTAGGTTTGTGTCTGGAGTTCCTGCCCAAACAAAATCCATTGGAAAATTCAGGCAGCTGCAGCACCATCATCCAGGCATCCTTGAGGAAGAAGAGCCTGGGAGAGAGCAAGCTCAGGAGCCAGGAAAGCTGGTGGGCCAAAGAGCAAGCCCTCTTCCATTGGCTCTGGAGGCGTTCAGCATCTCATCCAATCCCATCCTAGACTGCTTACCATTGCCTTGCAAACTTTTCCTACGGCCCCTCCTACTTTTTTTTCAGTGATCGTAATCAGATCTCTCTGTAACACCAGGGAACAAATATTCCTGTTAATTTGGATAGAGGGCAGAGCCATAAATCAGAAGACATCCTCCTCTGTTCAGAGGCTATGCAGAACAGTAGAGAAGTGGAATCACGTGGAACAGAAGCTCCAGGTACCACTTTGGGAACCTACACAGGTTGAGATACCACTTCTGAGCATCCAGCCCAGATCAGCCTCAACCCACTTGAGCGGGGTGGCCAAGAACAGCAGAGCAAAGGTGACAGTAGAAATGCAGCCCACTGCTCGGCTTACATGTGGAACAGGGTTCTTAGGAACTATGGAGAAAGACAGGTGGTGATCTTTTCATTTGACAGGTGTGAGACTAGGATATTAGGGTGGACCTCAGGTTTCAAAGACCCAAGGGAAAAGAGGTCACTATTGAAACACACCAGTATTTGTTGTTGGACCAACACCATTTAAATTGTCAAATAAAGCTTTGATTTTAATATTCCTCAGTGAAGAAAGTACATATTTTTAGTAGTATTCTTTCAGTGTGTTTTTAGTACTTTAGCCAAGCAATTTAATTACAGTCCAACACCACATATTTTAGAAGCAAAGGGAATAAAATACATGGAGTCAGTTGTCTGTCTTCATTTTCCAGCCTAAATTGTTAATCACATATTTGCAAGTTGGTGTGGATTTATAGCATGTTCATAAGGAGTTTTCATGAAAAAAAAAAAAAGTAAGGTAATTCAAAGATTTATGTTATTCTTTTCAAAACATGCCTAAATAATAATAAAAAAACATAAAAATGGGGTGCAAAAGAAGTCTAAAAAATCAAAATAGATGGCAGGTCAGAAGTTTCACTGCTACACCATTTACTATAAAAAAGAGTCACTTCACATTTATCTTTCCGATGTAAATATCACCAGTTTACTTTCCCTCCAAGATTTATAGAAGGTGTAATTTACATAAAATAAAATTCTCCCCTTTTTAGTGTAGAGTTTGATGAATTTTGGCAATACACTTATACAATTACTAACACAGACTGTTCTGCCTTCTAGCACAATAGTTTCTTTCCATTTCCAGGATTTAATATACATTAAATCATACATTATGTTTTCCAAAGTGGCCATTCAATTCTGCATTCCCACCAACAATGTAAGAGAGTTTCATTTCTTTATTTTATCCAATACATGACATTGTCAGTTCTTTTAATAATAAACATTCTAGAGGATGAGCAGTGGTGTCACTGTATTTTAATTTTCATTTTCCTGGTGATTAGGGTTGATGAATATCTTTGTATGTGCTTTGTGGTCATTCATATATCTCCTTTTTTGAAGTTTCTGTTCACATTTTAAACATTAATGGCATAAGTTATATAAAATTGTATGCACTGCAAGTGTTTTATCCCAATCTGTGGCTTGCCTTATCATTTTATTAACTTTTCTCTTTAGAAGAATAAATGTTTTTAATTTTTTAATTAAAAAAACCATTTTATTAATTGTTTTATGCCACTTTAAGAACATCAAAAATAAAACTACCTGAAATGAAATAGTATTTCAATTTCTATCCATTCCTCCTATTTGTCCTCTTAATCCTTTTGGGTATCCCTGATTGTTAAATTAAAATTTGTGAACATCATATACTTGTAGGTACCATGGAAAAATTTTTTTCAAAATGCCTACATTAATTCATTTGTTTAAAGAATTACTCTTTTTAAGTAATATGAATTGCAATATTACCAAACACATGCAAAAATACATTTATAAACATACATTATTTTTACACATATTTAAAGTACATAATGGACTTTGAAGAGTTATTACAGCCATAGAAATTTATTAAGATGCAGTAGCAGAAAGCAACAAACCAAGGTAATAAAAGAAAACTCACAATATAGATTCTTCATTAAGCAAAATAACTTTCATTTTTAAGATTTTGTCTTTTCTTATTCTTTTTCTTTTTTTTCTCCTCAGAGAGCGGGTAAGGGAGAGAGGCAGAGAGGGAGAGAAACATCAATGTATGGTTGCCTTTTACCTGCCTCCAGCCACGGACCTGGCTGGAGACCTGGTTTGCAACCTGGTTATGTGCCCTGGCTGGGAATCGAACCTGAGACTATTGGGTTTGCAGTCTGCCATCTTATCCACTGTGCCACAAGCCAGGGGGCAAACTAACTTTTAAAACAAAAAGCAAGATAATCATGTTAAAATCTATGAAAGAATAAAATGTGGATTTAAATTAAAAAAAAAAAAGCAAGATAATCAAAGTTCCAAGATTTGGAATTGAAGAATAAGAGAAGATATGACAGCAGTGGTTATGCAACTGTGAGAAACTACTAGAAAAACATTTATGGACAGGTGTTAAGAATCCTGCTTCTAGCCCTGGCTGGTGGCTCAGTGGAAAGGTGCCGGGCTGAGAACCCAAAGGTCACTGATTCGATTCCCCAGCCAGGGCACATAACCAGGTTGCAAGCCAGGTCTCCAGCCAGGTCTATGGCTAGAGGCAGGTGAAGGGCACCCGTACATTGATGTTTCTCTCCCTCTTTGCCTTCCTCCCTTCCCCTCTCTAAAAATATTAAGTAAAATCTTAAAAAAAAAAAAAAAAAGAATCCTGTTTCCAGCCATGATATTATAATAGTAACCAGATCTACCCTTCAGCTGTAAACAACTAAAAATGGACAAAACATATGAAACAATAGTTTTCAAGACATCAGCCATCAGGCAATGCAGGAAAATGATTCTTGAAAGACTCCAGCAAAGAAGATACAAAAGGGTTCAAGGAAAAATAGGATGGATACTGTCATTCTATTGCTTTGTGGTAGTGATTTCATGAATGTACACATATGTCAAAATTTATCAAGTTGTACACTTTATGTACAGTTTACTGTAAGTCAATTACACTATAATAAAGCTATTAAAAACACCTATTTAGAAGAAAACTGAACATGATAACAGAAAAAGTAATTACACTAATTTACCATAGTTATTAATGGAAGAAGAGGATTAAATTTAATAATGAAACCCAAATATACATTTGCCCATCATTGATTAAGTACCGTTGGAAACTAGAAGTTTATAAACCTGAGTTATGATCCTAATTCTAGTATAATAGTTGTAAATAACTTTGCTTATGAAGTGTGATAGCTGGATTTAGTACTTTCAATCCTTACATCTTTGAGGACCCCTCTTTTTTTTTTTTTTTTTTTTTTTTTTGTTCTATAGGCTATTTTTATAGATTTTGGTGCTTTTTAGAGTAATTGGATTAGTCTACTCTTTTAACACTGAACTCACATAATGCAAGCCAACCACAAAGAAAACTGCATAGGTCGCTCTTGACTGTGGCTGATGGACTTCCTCTTCTCAGTCCTGCCAACTGAGGCCAAGGGCACTTAACAACAACCAAACTTAGATAAGCTGTTCTAAATTCTCTATACTACCTATGGGTCTGGTAGGACAAATGCTCTGGTGAAAACTAAGACCAAGTGATCTTAAATGAAGATGGGCTCTCGGCTGGAAAAATGACTTTGGAAATTGATTAGAAAGAGCGGAGGAGTCTGAGTAGAGAGATTGGGGTCACCGAGAAAATCTAAAGGAAACATGAGGTTCACTGTTCCAGTGTAAAGATGCTGGATGAATCAATCCACTGGAAGAGAAGAGGAGTGGAATGAAGTGGACAGGAGCGACAACCAAAGGAACTATGATGTGCTTCTAGAGAAATAACACAAATACAAGACATGAAGGAAGAAAGAGAACAGAAAAAGAATAAACAATTTACCGCAATGATTTTCAACTGGTATGCTGCAAGAATTTTTAAAACATACAATACCTGACTGTTTAGTCAGAGGCACTGACCTCTTTTCCTTTAGATTGTTAAACAAATAAAAAAGTGACAACAGCCAACACAACAATAGACTTCGGTGTGAATGAACCAAAATTATATCTATTTTTTTGTCAGATCAACAAAATATATATGTTTGTGTGTGCTGCAGAATTTTAGGAATTATTTATGCATGCCATGAAATTAAAAGGGTTGAAAATCACTGGTTTAGAGCTTTCCCCCATGAACAAAATCTGTGGGTCACATCCAAGACTGTGAATTAATGGATTCGATGTACCATCATGCCTCAGCAATGGCGTCTGTCTTCTGCAAGTCTCAAATGTGAAAATTTAAGAAATAAGTTGGGGAAAACTGGCCCTTGGCTGAAATTCTGCCAACATTTTTGAAGTTGATTCAAGCAGTTGACATCATGTTAAATGACAGAAAAACTCTAATTGATGCAAATCTCTACTCTGAGAATGGCCATTTTAACATTTTCATCTGATAATTCCAAACCTTGATTTTAAACCCTTCACGTGAACACTATGGTCCAGTGCTAAATCTGACAAACAAGAATTGAACGTTGACAGAAATACAGATTAGATGTAGATTACAAACAAAATGAACTCTCACTTTCAGGGAACATAAACTAGCACAAAGGACATGAAGCAGCAGTTTTAAATGCACTGCCTGATGGCAGGAAGAGATCAAAGAGCTATGTGAGAAAAATGAGGGAAATAAATCTTCAAGGAAGAATATTACATAAAATTAACATAGATATGTTTACCCTTATTTTGAATACAGCTTTGTTTGTGCTGAAAAATAAGCAGAAACTAGCAAGTAGTGGGTGTCATTGCTCCATTTTATTGGCAGGAAAAAGCTTTACTTGGATATTAAGAGTTCAGTAGACTAACTCATTTTCCATTCAGCTGTGAATTTGTTATAGCTAATCTCTTTAGGTTGTCACTCAAATGCTTCCATTTGTATTGGCTTCATTTATTTTTATATTTTACCTTCTCAATTAGATTTATTTTCTCTGAAGATAGTTTTTTGTATGTTATGTTCACATGTGCATACATGCACATCAATTCTCATGATTCACAGTATTTGTGTTCTAAAAACTCACCATGAACACTGAATTAGCAGACTCTGTAATTAATCTTTATGGGCATACAGTAAGTTTCTTGTGAATCTCTGGTCACAACACTTTCATCACCTGACCAATACACAATCTTATTTTATGTGTGTTCCTGTTTAAATACTCCTTATTTAATGTACTTTATTGTTGATTCATTAACTTGAACTCATGCCTGAACGAAGGTCCTGTAAAACACATATTTTCTACTTAAGGCACATCACAGCCTTCTTGTTCTTAAAAATACTAGGCAGTACTTCAGCCCTATGTTTGGGGGCCATTTTAAACCAACAAAAATGTGGCACTAAATTAAGCAAGAAAAGGCCACTTGTTTACCTACAACTTAGGGCCAAAAGAGAAGGCAGAGCATTGCCTTGTTCCTCCTCAGCTGGGAACAGCCAGTGAGGGAACTCAAATTTCTCCTGCTCTGTGCATGTCCACAAATGATTGGAAACAAAGAAATTTTAGCAAGTATGCAAATTTGCAAATACAGAGCCTGTGACTACAGCCAGTCCTCACTTCATGTTGTTGACAGGTTCTTGGACCTGTGTCAAAATGACTGTAAGAAAATCAAGACTTATGTTCCTACAGCATATCATCGGCATTACAACAAAAGGGCTTGAAATGAAAATTTCACATGCATAGGTATACATAGAGGGAGAGCAGAGACAAAAAAAATAAGAAGAAAATCTGGAGCACAAAAGCCTTGCTGGTGAACAGCTAGCAGTGATGAGGCTGAGCTCAGCAAGAGTGATTGCTGCCTTGGTTTACCCAGCCTGCATGACAGAATGTGGGTAGGGCATCCACCCACCGCACCGGATGATGCACAAGGACACTGTGGCTGTAAGCAGTGGCATAGGCAATGCTCTCTGCCTCATGGATGTCGGATTCCCTTTCTGATCCAGCTAACAGGAGTAGTCCCCAATCCTTTCCTATTCTCCAGAACCCAGATCCAAGTAAAGCATTGCTTGCTTTTCCAGATTCAAACATTAAAGTCTTTAGAAAGTCTGGGCCCAACAAACCTCATTTTACCATGAGAGAAGGAGAGCCAAGGCAGTTCCTGTGACTATGCTGACAGCAGACCCAAGACAGAACCGTCCCAGGTAAGAGCACTTCCAATGTCATCCTTTAAACGTGAGCTGGATTGCTCATTTAATCCAAATGTTCTTTTTCATCTTAGGAAAATAAAATGTATGTGGAGTACCTCAAAAGCACGTAAAGGGTATGTCTTCCATAACCCCCTGCCATCATACTGGAAATAGCTTCCTGAATTATTGCCATTCATATCACCATTACACAAATAAGGAAGCTGAGTCCCAGAAAGACTGCAGTATGAGGACTGCAAGTGGCAAAGCTTGTAGTGGACCCAAGGCTTCTGTAAACCCACTTGCAGGGCTTACTCTTAATCAGGAAAGTATCCTGAAGGCAGGATGACTGTCAAAACTGCTGACTTATATAAGACAAATTTTGGCTATTTTGAAACACTGTATTCATGATTGTGTTGTTTACCTATGTATTTATTTAGACTAAAACCTAGAAAGCCCACCACTGGACAATATTTGGCTGAATTTAAAAAGCTCTGAAATGCAGACATCTTAGGGTCATATTATTATTTAAATGTTTTTCCCTTTTAACCTTATTACTGTCCTAAGGCTTTAATGCTTCCAGGGTGCAGAAGGAAAAACATTTTAATCATTAAAAAAATTGTTCTGAGCCCTGGCTAGTAGCACAGCGGGTAAGGGGCCGGGCTGCAAACCCAAAGGTCGCAGGTTCGATTCCTCAGCCAGGGCACATAACCAGGTTACAAACCAGGTCTCCAGTCAGGTCTGTGTCTGGAGGCAGGTGAAAAGCAACCATACATTGATATCTGTCTCCCTCTCTGCCTCTCTCTCTTCCCCTCTTTCTAAAAATAATGAAATAAAATATTAAAAAAAAAAATTGTTCTGGCATGTTACGAGCTCACCAACATTTATTAATATTCTAAAGAGGTTGGCTTGCTCCCACTTCTTATCAGATCTTTTTTTACTGTATTATCTCTTAATTCACAAAGAGCGCAAGGAGCATAAAGGAAATTTGCTTGTAGGGCTTTTACTTTGAAGGGAAAGGGCTCAGATCAATTCAACTCTGTTTGCAAAGAAAAACTTCAAAGCTTTTAAGAAGGTACCTCCCTTTAATTCAGTTTGTTAGACTTGTTCCCCTATTTAAAGGTAAAAAGATGAAAGGAAGTTAATCCTCCATAAATTCTCCCTCCTGTTATGCCCAGAGGTTCCATACAATACCTTTTTGCTTAGCAATTCTAACAGAAAAAGATAGGCAAGAGCCAATAATTAGCAGAGCTGCAAACTGCCATTGTTTGATGTGGGCCTGCAGACATACCTTACTTAACCTTAGGATCCATATCAGGTCTATATGTGTGCTCCTCTCAACCCCATGCTGTCTCATTCTTGGTTAGTCTGACTTTTCATGAGAACCCCAGATGGTGCTATGGAAATTTTTAGGAACGTTAATATAATCTTTCATCTCTGGGAAATCATTTCAAAGCAAAGACTAAATTTTTCTTTTCAGTTTTCTTAAAATTGCTACCACTTAGGTAAACTGCACCTCATTGATATTTAGGATTATACATTTCACCTGCAAAAAACAAAGTGAACTCCTCTGTATTGTCTTATTTCTAGTTTAGGATGAGTTTCTAAAATCCTAAACATGTTGGTTGTTGCTTATTTTACTTTAGTAAATGAAAAATCACTCAGATTGATTGAGGAGCTCTTGAATATTACAAAAGGATGCTCCTCTGAGTTTACAAAATCCTAAGGGCTATCTACTCTATGGCATTGTGGTTCTTCATATTATTTTCTCAAGCTCCATACATAACCTGGCATAAAAGGTATAACTATTCCTTTATAAAAGGTATAACCCATGTGCCCAGTAATTGGCCCAATCCAGTATTAAAACTTTTTAAGAATTAATTCACATTCCCATTGTTGGATGAAATGGCAGTAAAACACAAAGTTCTTTCTAAAAACATGCAGATAATTTTCTGACATAATTGAGAATGAGGGACTAGGGGCTATTGCTCAATAGGAACAGGCTTTCTGATTGTGATGATGGAAAAAGCTCTGGAACTGGACAGTGGTAATGGTTGTACAAATGTACTTAATGCCCCTGGTTTGTACATTTAAAATGGTTAAAATAGCACATTTTATATCATACATGTTTCACCACAATATAAAATTTAATAAATATATGAACAAGAGCTTTACATTAAAATGTTAAATTTAAGGGCTGACAAATAAGCACAAAAATGATACAATGTTTCTGATGGGTAAATTATCACTATTAAATATCAAAAATCAAATAACATGAAAA
Organism: Noctilio leporinus; assembly: GCA_004026585.1. Classification (NCBI taxonomy): domain Eukaryota; kingdom Metazoa; phylum Chordata; class Mammalia; order Chiroptera; family Noctilionidae; genus Noctilio; species Noctilio leporinus. Next base: position 12,320 of record PVIW01004621.1, on the reverse strand, counting down.
TTTCAATACAGCAATTCCACTTTCATCAATTTATTCCAAGGACGTAATTTTAAATGGCTAAATCTTTATGTAGACGCTTTTGTGATAACATTGTTTGTAATAGCAAACAATGTAAAATGTAAAAACAATTTGTTAAGAAAATGTTGAGAGGGCCTAAATGTCTAACAATATTAGTGAATTCTGTTTAAAGTTAGTACAATGAATAAGACAGACTCATAGATGGAATGCAAGCTGACAGCTCTAGAGTTGAGGGATGGGATTGAGAAAAAAAGAAAAGAAAAGGGAAGGAAGGACTCAGGGACACAGACAACAGTGCAGCGATCACAGGGGCAAGAGGCATGAGTGGAAGTGCAAGGGGTTTGGGGGGATAAATGGTGGTGGAGATTAAATAAATAAAAATTTTTTAAAAGGTTACCCTTACCTCTTGGCCACACTCCCTTAGTATTCTCTACTTCTGACTTTACATTCAATCTCAACATTCCTTTGCTTCTAAGTCTGTCTTTCAATTACCAATGGTTCACACAACTGTTACTGATAATGTCCTTGGTGTCAGGAGTGTGGGAGGTGCTGGGGATAAAGCTTTCAACACTCCAGACAAAATCCTTTCTCTCATGAAGTTTATAAACTTTGGAGATAATACAAATCATCAATTATCACATGACAAGTGCTGGGATATGGGATGGTCTGGGAGTATTAGTCAGGCCCCTAAATCAGATCCGGGTGCATCTTGGATGATTTTCTGGTAGAAGTCATGCCATCAATATGAGTGGAAATTAAGCAAGGGAAGAAAGAACATAAAGAGAAAGGAAGAATGTCCCAGGCATAGATAACAGCATGTGTAAGGACTCAGCAGTAAAACAGAACAAAGTATATTTAAGGAATTGTAATTCTTTCAGAATAGCAGGAACATAGAGATGCCAGCAAAAGATAGCAAGAAATACCTACATCTTCAAATCATACTTAACCTCAAAACCAAATGCTTAGCTGACTCACCTACTGGTGTCTCCATAGTAATAAGTTATAAGGACTCCAAATTCACATTCCCCATGCTAAGCTCCCATCTACATCCCTCTCTGCAACTCTAGTTCTTCTGTTTTTCTTAGTGACAATGAATAATGCCACCAGGAATCCCGAAGCCACACATAGTTCCTTCCAGTGCCCTTGGGGTGGACTGCTGTGGGGAGGAGCAGGTGGGGAGGTAGGACTGGGCATAGAGGGAAGCTGAACTGTGGTGATAAGGGCCCAATAAGGGCCTCAGGGAGCCCACAAGGAATGTGGGAGCTGAATGATCTGGGCACATTGTTCCAGCTTCAGTCAATTTTGGGGCTCCACCTTAGTCAGTCACTAGATATGAGCTACCCAGTAGAGAGGGGCCTTGAGAAGCAGTTAGGAGTGACTGACAGCCCTCCCTGCAGTGGGACAAGTCCTTTCTTTGGGGAATGTGCAGGCCTATCTTCATGCCCATTACAAACACAGTGAAAGTCCTTTCCTATCTATTTCTTAGATCTTTCTTGAATCAACCTTGTTTCTCTCTACTTCTACTTTCCAGACTTTATATTAGCCTCCTCCTTGGTGTCGTCATCACATTCTGGGGCCCTGCCAAGCCCCTCCCCACACTTTAGTTCTAGCCCTAGTGATCTTCCCAGAACTCACATCTGATTGTCCTTCTTCCGCTCAAAGCCTTTCAGAGCTTCTCAATGCTGTTAAGGTACAATCTCAACACCCAATTATATAGTACTGTGCGTATCTCACATTTGACCTTGACTCAGCATTGTGATTACTTACCCATCTCCCACTCACTGGCCATGCTCATACTGGCCTCCATTTGATTTCCTGGGCCCCTAATGCTTTTTTTCCTCACAGAGCCTACAAGGCAGTGAGACCCCTTTGCTCTTGATCTGGTTATTTCAGACTTATCTTTCAAGTCTCAGCTTAAATACCTCCTTCCACCAGGCTATGGTTCTATTATACACCTGTTCTTCTACATCACTGTGTGGTGCATTAGTTTCCTATTTCTTTCTCACTAAACTATGAGCTTCACCTTGGCAGGGACCTGTCCATCTTGATAATGTTAACACTAGCACAGAAATACTGTGTTTGGCTTAGAATGCAGCCTCTAATACTGCATTGGATTGGCAACACACTGCTGATCTGGAAACACGCTCAAGATGCATTGTGCAATGAGAAAAGCATGTCCCCACATAAAATGTACAGTTATATCCATTTGGTAGTGGAAAACGTTCTCAGAAAAAAAAATATCTCAAAGGACAAATTCCAACATGAAAACTGTAGTCAACCTGCTTACTGAAGGATTTTGTTTTGTTCACCTGTGCTTTCTGAAATTATGGGAGATGAGCTTTTCTATTTTTGCTTTGAAAATAAAAATGAAAAACAAGAATTTTATAGAAAAGTAATTTAGAAAATTCAAGATGTTGAAATGCAAAATCTATTATTTCAGAATGCATAGCTTTGCCAAGAACAGACTTTTGAGTTAATTTGTTAAATCCACAAAAATAAGAGAATTTACCCAATTCCTGACTCTTGGGTTCAAGAGTTGGAATTCTCAATGTTCATTGTTACATTCTGCTTTTATTAAAAAGGAAAATATTGCTGCTTCCCTAGAAACAGACTTTGTTTTTCAATGTTGGTGTTATCTACACTAAATTTTTCCTCTTTTCATTAAATCTGTATATTTTGGAAGAATGCTTCAAGCACTATCAGAAAGCACTTCACCTTCAAGTTATTTTTCTTGCACTGATTGACTAGGTCTCACAATATTTCTAACCGCAGCAAGGCAAGACCAAGCATACCACAGCCCTCCTCACTCTGTGGATCTATTGTTAGAGCCATTGGGATGTTAATCAGGATGGAAAAAATCATGTATTTAGTCTACATTTGTATTTGTTCAATGCCAACATCTTAATTTTGAGAACAGCAAGATTTATCAGTTGTGTGTGAAAAGCACTTCACAGCATATCTATGATCTTTGCTCTTTTTCCAGATCTTCTCAGAAATCTCAGTTTCCTGATTTCTCACCTTCCCTCACCCCTTTATGGAAAACTGCAGGTTTTTAAGCAACAACTACTTTGTGGGGGTGTTTCTGTGGCTACTGGCTGCAGGCGATTGAGAAGATTAACCAAATACCCACTAGCACTATAAACACATTAACCCTCTGGCCAGTTTATCTTGGCACCTAGATGAGAATGGTGTTTGCAAAACTGGAACACAAACCCAGCTAAGTTTTGAAAGTGGGAGGTAGAAGGGGCTGTGGGCAATCAGTTAAGGGAAAGGGTCTATGAAGGATATCTATGACAGGGTCTATGATAGGCTTTCAAGAGTGGCAAAATGCAAGACTCTGGAGAGGAAATAGCTAAGGCAGGTGGAGAATATTCCCCTTGCAATTTTACCAAGCTGCTTATAGAAGTTTTCAATCAGATGGTTTAGAATGGTCTGTGGGCCCTATATAATCACTAAGGCTAGGAAAGTGGAGTTGAGCACTGGGTACTAAGGTAAGCCATGTCCATGCATGAATTACCTCATTAATCATAATAACCTGGAGAGAGGTGTAGCTATTCTCACCTTATCAGAGACTCAGAGAGGTTCAGCAATGTGCCCAGGGTCCTATAGGTAGACTGCCCAGTCTGGGCTCTTATGTAACAAGGGTCCCCAAAATTACTTGGGGAATGGGGAGGGGGGGGACAGTGCAGCTTATTAGGTACTTTGCATATCTATGCCTGATAGCTAGTTTTTTAGTTATGCAAGTAGTATAGTAGTTCCAAGGTGCCAAGGAAATGGGAGGGGTTTTTGACTGTAGAAAGCTGAAGAAAAAACTCACAGGGTCTGTGTGAGATTTCTTGGGTGGCCATGATTGGTCAGCCTACCTACTGCATCACAGGCTGCCATTTGAGTTTTTTAAAAGGAGGCAGACATTTGCATGGGGGGAGAACCATGTGGTTTTGAAAGGGAGCAGAGACACGCAATCTGAAAGAAGGAAAGGAGGGCCATGTGACCTGGGCTAGTAAGAAAGCAGGTGTGCTGCTGCTTTGACAGGGCCTGCTCCAGTCTGGAAGTTGCCAAGGACACCACTTTGCACAACCAGACTCTTTTTGAACTCTGGGAACTTGGGATATGCAAAAAGGACTCTTTTAGGACCTGGACTTCACCATGATCTGGTGCAACACAACCCATGTTGTCCTAGACTGTTTTATGGAGGCTGATGACATGTACCCCAGATCCTGAAGGAAGGAGCTAACAGATAAGGAATAGGGACCTTCTGGGCATGTTTTTGTCTTATAGCCTTTAGGGAAACAAGGGAATTGCTGGGCCTCATGGGAGAACAGGGCTCTGAGCTAAAGTACTCTCAGCCTCCCTATCCACCCCCCACTTTGGAATATTGTAAATAAAGACCTGTTTTTTATCAACACTAGCTGTTGGGTCTTATACCAAGGCATCACATGAACAAACCTTATTTTGCTAGGTAACACTAATACTTACTTTTCTCTTACTATATCCACGGAGTCAGCAAAAAGGCTCTCAGACCTTAGGCCCCATCTTTTCTTCAGTTATCCTTATTCCCTCTGCCATAATCCTATCCCAGACTTTAAACACCATGAGTACAAACCTTTGAACCCAATATGCGATCTTTACCCACCTGCAGTCTACCAAAATATTTGGTATGCTTATGAATGTCACATGTCCCAAACCAAACCCTCCTTAATATTCCCTTCCTCTAGAACAGCTGCTCAATTTTTCTAGTTAACAGGCAAGGAATTTTACAGTCAGCTCTAAATCCTCTTTCTCACCCCCAACCTGTGATGCAAGGAAGAAATCCTGTTGATTCTACCTTCAGAATAGACCCAGTATCTGACTACTTCTCCCATCTCTACCACCGAGTCTAGTCTAGCACACCGTGGCTTTAACAGCTTTCTGCCTCTACCCCTGCTCCCTGTCTAATTTCTTCAAGCAGTCTCCAGTGGCTCCCATCTGTCTCAGGTGAAAGCCAAAATCCTTTCACTGGCTCCAGAAGCTTCCCCACGCCCACCTTTGGACATCATCTCTAAACCCACCTCGTGACTCTAGTTTCACCGGCTTCCTTAATGTTCCTCAAATGTATGAGGGGCATTGGAAACTGCACTCAGGTATCTCCTTACTTCCCTGAATATTTGCTAGAATGTCCCTCAGTGAGGTCTTCCCACCTGCTTGCTTTAAAATTGCTTTACTAATAACACACACTTGCTCTATAGCCTTTCCAGCATGCATATCCCACACAGAATCTGATGCATCTGCTACGCTAGATAGTTTACTCTCCCCACCCCCACAAGATAGAAAACAGGGAGTGCTTATTGTTTAGTTCTATTGGTCACTGTATCCCTAAAAGAGCTCCTGAGCATGATAAGAAATCAATAAATATTTGCTGAAGAAATGTATGAATATATTTTCATAACTCTTAGCTATATATTTAAATGGAATTTGGCACTGAATATCTCCCAAAGGACTTCCAGTCAAGATGGTGCATAAGTAAAAACTGTGCTTACCTGCTCCCATGACCACATCAAAATTCTTAACCCCACACTCCTGATGTGGTGGTTAAGAAATAAGAAATGGAAAGGCTATTTCAGCTGCAGAGGTCTCTCCCTGAGGAGCAAGATGACCAGCTCCACACCAGAGCCCCCGGCCCAGGTTCCAGTGCCCCCAGCCCAGGTTCCAGTGCCAGAAAAAGAAGTCCCCATAACTTCTGTCTGTGATAACCTTGTAGAGACTCTGGCTGAATGAGATGGAGAGCTCCTGGAGTCCCAGGCATTCTTCCTAAAGAGCCCATGCACAGATACACATTGACAGATTCACCTGCTATGAGCTCCAGCACTGGGGCAGCAGCTGAATAAAAGCAAGGGATATAAGAAGAACTTAATTGTCTGTCTTTAGGGTGAGGACTTGGGGGACAACATTCTCCCAGATAGAAATGCTGGCAGGGACTTCCTGATCATCTGGATGCAAAGACTAAGGTAGGGGCTGATGCTCCCCTAAGGGCAATTAGACACTTAAAACCTGATGGCCACATTCTCTCCAGCAAACCCCCACAGAAGGCTCAGCATTGGTTTAGTCCAGATGTCCGGTATGGGTTTGGGTTCCAGGCAGAACTTCGTGTGTTCTATGCCAATAACTGTGGCTCAGCCAGGCCCTATAGTAGTTGCAGCTACTATATCCAAGGCACCCCAAGGCACCATGGAGGAGCCCAAGGCTGCCTTTCAGCCATACTTGGGGCTGGTCCAGGAAAAGCTTTTTAAGGCAGCAGTGCATAAAGATATGAGAAAAGATCCTAAAGCCCTATGGTTTTCCATGGAAATTGCTGATGTGCAGCTATTGTTGGATTTTTTGTTTTCTTGTTTTTGTGGAGAAACTTTTGATTGATTAGAACCTGATTTTATGTGGAAAGAGAGAAAAAGCTTACTGTAGAACTTTTTATACTCATTAAAGAAAAATGGAAATGACTAGAAAAATTTCACCTCTTATAAAAAGAGTATGATGATGTAGACTCATTAAAGGATTAGAGCTTTGAGAAGGACTTAACAGAAACTCAAAGCTGGAAGGCAATCTGTGAAAAGCTGAACAGTTCCAAATATGAATTTGAGGATGAAATACTTTTTCTAGAAAAAGTTCAAAGAAGAGCAATCTAAACATTCTAAACAAGATGAATTGATAGTGGACATTTCAAAAAGGATACAGACCTTAGCAGGTGAATCAAAATCACTCAAATCACAAGTAGCTAAAGCCAAAACAACCCTCAATATATTTTAAATGAATGAAGACTAACTTAAGATAATTAGATGCTTTGAGTGAAAATTCCTAATTCCAACAAAGCCAGAAATCACTTTTATAAGAAACTTAAGGATTGAAAGAACAAGTGAACTCAATAAACAGAAAATAATATTTGAAAACTTCAAAACATATGCAAAACAAGTTCCATATGATAAAAAAAATCAGATTAAGTCTGCTTTCCAAAGATGCAAGATTGGGCTACTATGCTTGGAGAAGACTTAACCGATAATAACTTGGAATTAGAGATGAAAGGTGATTCAGAAAGTGGTACACTCTTAGATAATCAACCAAAAGAAGCATTAAAGAAGTACAATTATGCTAAGTTAAAGTCTTCTTTAAAAATCCTAGGAGAGACCCTGGCTGGTGGCACAATGGATAAGGCGCAGGCCTGCGAACCTGAGGGTTGCTGGTTCGATTCCCCAGTCAGGGCACATAACCAGGTTGCAAACCAGGTCTCCAGCCAGCTCTGTAGCTGGAGGCAGGTGAAAGGCAACCACACATTGGCAACCTTCTCTGCCTCTCTCCCTTCCCCCCTCTCTAAAAATAATAAATAAAATATATTTTTTTATTTTTTAAAAACTCTAGGAGAAAGAAACTAAATTTACACTTATTAACTGAAGTTGATAAAACAAATGAAGAAATTATAGAGTGTATTAAAAATCTCCACACTTAACAAGCATTTTTGCAGTCAGAAAATGACTATCTTGAAAATGAGAATCAACAGCTTCAGCACAAACTTAATGACTGAACTGTATCAAGAAAATGAAATGACTCTTCACAGGAAATTAACAGTAGAAGGTCATTACTGGTTAGAGAAAGAGAAAACTTTCTAAAGCTGATGAATAGATAGATCAGCCATGCAGCTGAAGAATTGGAGACCTATAGAAAGAGAGCCCAAAAGTCTGAAGAATTGGAGGGAACCATTCATTCTTGTCAAAGGCAGATTATTTTATATTAGAAAAAAAGTACATTATAACTGGTTAGCAGCTCAGTCTGCTAAAAGAAACCTCAATGATTTAAATAAAGAAAATTATTACATCAAATAAAAATTAACTGAAATAGAGCTTAAATTTGAACTTTTAGAAGCAGATTATATGCACTTGATGTTCCAAATACAGCATTTGATAAAAAATATTCCCCATATTGTCCCTCACCATTGGGTCAACCATCTCAAATAAGAACTTTTCTCTTAACGCAACTTTGTTAAAGGATCTACTCAGACTCTTTTTTTCGCTTCCATGGAAATGACAAAGAGGCTCAAGAGGTTCAGGAAATCCTTTGGACCATCACATTAGTAGTGAAAGAGGAGAATTAAGCTGCAATACGTATCTGATCCTCACAGGGAACCTCTGACCCTCACCTCCCTGGGAACAGAATCATAGGATGATGATTCCTCCATCAGGCTAAACTTATTCTAATCCAGCTCTTTCTCCACAAAGGGAAGACAGATTTTCTTTCTTTCTTCTTTTTTTTAGAGATTATATTTATTATTTCCAGAGATAGAGGAAGGGAGAGAGGCAGCGAGAGAGAGAAACATCAATGTATCGTTGCCCTTCACCTGCCCCCAGCCATGGACCTGGCTGGAGACCTGGCCTGCAATCTGGACATGTGCCCTGACTGGGGAATTGAACCAGCAACCTTTGGGTTCAAAGGTCGGCGCCTTATCCGTTGCACTACCAACCAGGGGCAGATTTTCTTTTAAGACTATCTGGACCAGGAGAACTCAGAAGTTTTAATATGCCATCACTGGATAAAGCAGTGGGCCAATGACTTTGGAAATGGAGTCCAATAGAAATGTTAGCAAAAACAGATCTTAGAAATTTAAGTGAGCTTGTTAATCTCTCCACCAAAAGTGAAGTGACTGGCACTGGCTTTGTTCCTCCAAGCTGAAGTCCATTGTTTCCAATGGTTGCCAGGGGCTTGTATATAAGAAGAAGTCCTTCTTTTCCTTCACTTCCAGAAAGCATGTATACAGTTTCTCATGATTATTTACCTTCAAGGGACTTTCATGGCCCACCACCTCCTCCATTTGCAGTAAGAAATGTTTATTCACTGAGAGGTTTTCCTCATTAATTTCCCCCGAGGGTCAGATTTTTCCCTGCCCCCACAACCTGAAAGTAGATGTGAGTTCTCATCAGGTTGATTCTGCCTAAAATTAGCCAACTACTGAAAGAACAGCTGTAACCACAAGAAACTTGACAATATTTTTTGTCTATCTTCAAATGTAGTTTTGACTTCTCCCATTTTCAATTTAAGTAATGGGTATTACTTAAGTGATTATAGATATGCTCAAATTATAACTTAATGGAATCACATCCTCAGAATAGTATTTTGTAAATAAAGATGATTTAAATATGAATCTTATGGATAAATTATTTTTATTTATTTTATTCTACATAGAGTAATTATTTTAATTTGATTAATAAATCCATAATCACATAAACAATAATGGGTGTTCCCTATGTGTAATCTTTTAGTTAGGGATGTTTTATTTATTTACTTATTTTAAAGGTTTTATTCATTATTTTTAGTGAGAGGGGAAGGGAGGAAGGAAGAAAGGGAGAAAAATATTAATGTATGGTTGTCATCAACCTGACTAACACTGTTCACCCTCCTCCGCTGATTCCCTAAGGCCCCATCCCACCCAATTTGCAGGTCCTCCCAAGCCCCTTCCAGTGGCTTTTCCATATAAACAACCTGTGTTGGCTTATGATACAAACCTTACTAAACTTTAACAAAGGTCCATAAACTCCAACTAAGCAGCATCTGGTTTCAGCATACCCTGTACTTCTTACTAAGCATCCCCAACCTGGTACTAGTGACAGCTGGCCAACGTTTGTAGCTTAGCCTCTCTCAGTCACCTCCAAGTCCAGCACGAGGGGAAATTATCTACAGATCACTACAAAGTGGCCATGGGCTGAGCACAGGCAGTAATTAACCTTGATCTATACCTGAGCCCCTTCCAAGACACTTTAGGACCAACAAATTTGGTGGCCAGCTTCTGATAATATCAGAATACTACACAACCACCTCCACAATGGCATACCCAAAAGGTAGACCCTGAGGGCTCTGGGGTCAGCCCTCATACAACAGCTCTGCCATAGTCATGGCCATTCATCACAGATGCACTTCCACTGATGTGCCAACAGCAATCAGGGTTCAGATACAACAGAAGGATACACAAAACCCTCACAACATACACATATGAAACACCCAGCTCAGGTGAGCACAGAGACTGAGCCACTAGGTCCCACAGGACACCTACCACATAAGACCACCCTGCCAATATCAGGAGATCAGGAGACATAGCAGATCAACCTAACACATAGAAACAAACACAGGGACTCAGTTAAAGTTAGAAGACAAAGAAGCATGTCTTAAATGAAACAACAACACAAAACTCCAGATAAAGAATAAAACAAAATTGAGACAATCCCATACCAGATGCAGAGTTTGAAACACTGCTTATGAAAATGCTCAATGAACTTAGGGGAAGTGTAGATGAACTCAGTGAAAATTTTAACAAAAAGATAGGAAACTTAAGATAGAAATAGAAAATATGGGAAATCAACAGTCAGAAATGAAGGTTACAATAACTGAAATGAAGAATACATTATCAGGAAACAACAATAGATAGATAAAGCAAGGATTGAACTAGCAATTTGGAAGACAAGATAGCTGAAAACACCCAATTGGGACAACATCAAGTGTACCAACATTTGCATCATAGGGGCACCAAAATAAAAAGAGAAAGAATAAGGAATTAAAAAGCTATCTGAACAAATAATGACATAAAACTTCCTTAACCTGGTGAAGAAAGGAGACACACAAGCCCAGAAGCACAGGGTCCTAAGTAAGTTGGACCCAAAGAGTCCAACACCAAGACATATAATTAAAATGGCAAAGGAGGAGGGAAGATGGCGACAGAGTAGAGAGCAGTGCTGATGGTGTTCTCGAGTACCAAAGCAGCTAGAGGACAGGATAGGGAGCGTGAGATGTCTTCAGGACCCTGGGGATTGGAATGGGCAGCATCTGGACACAGGGGAGCGCGGACCAGAGGCGAAGGAGGCCAGCAGGACAGTAGCCCTCAGGTCCAGGCTCCATCTGGACCAGTCAGGGATTATTAAGGGTGAACAGCCATCTAAACCCTTTCTTCTTATTATTATTATCATTTTTATTTCCTTTTTCCTTTTGCAATTTTTTTTGTTTGTTTGTTCATTTGGTTTGGTTTGGTTTGGTATTTTGTTTTTGGTTTTTGTTTGTTTGTTTGTTTTTGGTTTTGGTTTTTTGTTTTTGTTTTTGTTTTCATTTCTGCTCAAAGCCCGCAGGCCCAGAATACAACCAGACAGTCCAAATAAAGGACACACCAAGAACAACAAGTGGAGAAAATCTGGGAGCCAGCAACATTGAACTCCACAAATCTCCTATCACAGAAGGGTGCTCAACTAAGGCAAGGAAGCAAAGCAGGTTAACCCAAGGAAAGAACAAAAATAAATAAATAAATAAATAAAGAGCAAGCAAGAACAGACACCCAAATGGGGAAAAAAAGAATCAGTCCATCACCAAAAGGAAAGGAAGAATCCCCAGAAAGAACACAAAATGAAACAGAGGCACCTGGAATATCAGATCAGGAATTCAAAAGAATGATGATAGAGAAACTCAGTGAGCTCAGCCACATCAAAGAAAACTGTAAACAACTCCAGGAGAACTACAAAGAACTCCAGGGAAATTACAAAGAACTCCAGGGAAGTTATAAGGAACTTACTGAGAACTACAACAGCATGAAAAAGGACATGGAAACTATCAATAAGTGCCAGGAGGAAATGAAGAATACAATTTCTGAATTGAAGAATACAGTAGAAGAAATCAACAGTAGGCTAGAGGAAGCAGAGGACCGCATCAGCGAGTTGGAGGATAATGTAGACAAATACTCCAAGACAGTACAAGAGAATTAAAAAAGGCTGAACAAGACTGAAGAGGAGTTAAGAGAGCTGCAGGACAACATGATATGTAACAACATCCGTATCATAGGGATACCAGAAGGAGAAGAGAAACAAGGAATGGAAAACCTGTTCAAAAAGGTCATGATAGAAAATTTCCCTAACATGATGAGTGAAAACATGAATCCAGTTCAGGAAGCACAGCGGGCCCCAATGAGGATCAACCCAAACAGACCAACACAAAGGCACATTATTATAAAAATGGTGAATTTCAAAGACAAAGAGAGAATCCTAAAAGCATCAAGAGAGAAAACACAAATAACATACAAAGGGGCTCCAATAAAGCTATCAAATGATTATTCAATAGAAACAATTCAAGCCAGAAGGGAATGGCAAAAAGTATTTCAAGTCATGGTAAACAAAGGCCTGCAACCAAGAATACTCTACCCAGCAAGGCTCTCATTCAAGATAGAAGGAGAAATAAGGAGCTTCCCAGACAAAAAAAGACTCAAAGAATACATCTCTACCAAACCAGCATTGCAAGAAATGCTAAAGGGTCTGCTC